>WNWK01007423.1:50000-94347 GCA_009830355.1 Cherax destructor | reverse complement strand
ACTATCATTATCATAACCATGAATATAATCCTCATTATCATCATCAGCACTAGGATGAGCCTAAAAATTCTCACCACTATCATCTTGTAGATGAATGGTTCAGAGAACCGACAAATTGATAAAGATACATGTGCAACACTTGGGTATTTTTACTGAGGAAACGTTTCGCCACACACTGGCTTCATCAGTCCTATGCAAAGAAGAATGGTGAAGATCAGAAGGAGTTTTAGGTAATCAGTCACTCATCCAGGCTGAGGTAAACATGTGTCTAATTTATCAGCTATCATTTTCATTCAGATTTCTTTAATCATAGTTAGTAAACCCCCCCACCCCCTCCTCCTCATCAACTACTGGGGTTTAAAGCCTATCGACTACACAAGGGTCATTGAGACCATAGGTAAATTTTTCACCACCAGACAAGAATACTGTAATCTCCTAAACAGGGATTTACATGTTTTAAATGCTCAGGATTACAAATCCTAAGAGAATTTGACCTTTATTTTCAATTTAGATTTAAAATTTCTAGTATTTTCGTATTACATGTTCAAATGTTCACTGAAAAGTTTTGAAAGTGGCTGAACAATAAAAATTTCTAATAATTTTTGGTCTTTTTTTTTTTTTACTATTATTTAAAATGTCAATTATTGCCTTTTAATTTCATTTTCATCCCGAGATTGAAATATATAAACGCTTGTTAAGAGTAATGGATTTATTTGCAACGTTTCGCCTGGCCAGGAGGCGCGACGATGCTAAACTTAATCTCTTATATAAGTATATTTATACGTAGAGTCGTTGCAAATGTGTCAATGTTGCTAAATTCGTCATTATCAGTTAAAATCTACATAAACCTCTTTAGCAAAATCTCAACTCATCTTCGGCTAGACCTCCGCCGTCGTTAAGAGCATCAAAAAAATCATCGTCCCCATCACCATCAATTTTATCTTCCCACGCAGCTATCAGCGAGTGGTGGACCAGTGAGACGCACTCCGTCACTGTCCGTCCAGGTGACTCCCAGTGCTGACGCCAGGGGTCGAGTCAGGTCATCTACCCGCCAGGCAGAGGGAAGGGCAAGATTATCGAGCTGCCTCTGTGCGTGTCAGTGAACCCTTAGCCCGACTCGTCTCACACACACTGAAGTCCGTGGTTCGATCCCCAGTATGGGTGGAAACATTAGAACGTGTTTCCTTAAGACACCCGCTGTTCACGTTCACCTGTCAGTAAAATAGGTACCTGGGTGTTAGTCGACTGGTGTGGGTCGCATCCTGGGGACAAAATTAACCTAATTTACCAAAATACTCTTCATAACAAGGGTCTTTCTATATAGTAGTATGTTATTGACGTCAGCTAGGCCTGTATAACTTGTACATGTACTTGTAAAAATTAATATTATTATTATTATTATAAGAACGTTGTCTATGGACTCTATAGAACAATGAATCCTTCAAATAACTTGATCTAACAATCTACACACCAACGAACAAGTCAAAGAACTTCCTTTCAGAATTTCATGTGTGGACACTGCGTGTCAACGAGTACTAAAGACTCGTTTATTGACGCCTCATAGACAACCCAACACCGCTTATTTGACCAGTAACGTATATATAGACACTGTAAAGGAGAAGTATTTACCATCGTTTAACCGTATCCTTTCCAAAGGCAGATTGTTCTTGCGTGGATTCGTTATGTCTGTAATTATTTCGAGTTTGTGAAAATATAAGGCAATACGAGGTTTGTGACATTTTGTTGATGAAAAGTTTTCGTTTATCACGATCAAGTTCGTGATAAACGAACAGTTTTATTTGCATACTTGTCGTTATATTGTACCACTGATATACAAATATTTCGCATTTGTGTAGCTATTTGTGAACGTGTACACCAAGAAATTGGACCAACACACACACACACACACACACACACACACACAGGCCAGGAGCTTTGACTCGACCCCTGCAACCACAACTAGGTGAGTACACACACACAACTAGGTGAGTACACACACACACACACAAATAGGTGAGTACACACACACACACACACACACACACACACACACACACAACTAGGTGAGTACACACACACACACACACACACACACACACACACGTCGTCATAACCTGAACGTCTGCGTCCCATCATGAAGATATATCTTCTCTCAAGGTTTACTTACAAGGGTCTGACAGTGACTGTACCCTTCACGACCCTCAGTGTGAATCGAATTTATGCTGATGACTGACACAGCTCTTTTTTCTTTCTTCAAAGAACTGTTAGCTTATCAACTTCGTATTTTTCTATTGAAAATGGTTGGATTTGAGAGAAAAAAACTTGCTTAACATAGGCCAGTAGCCCTACTGCAGTGCTCCTCTCTTCCAATATTCCAACTGCTAGCAAAGGTTTACAACCTCCATCCTCCCAAGATCTTAGTGCGCTTCGCTGTTCCTTCTTAATTACATCAACGGTATTCAATACGGACAAATTGTGTCTCGTTCATTACATTTTAACTACGTTCTGTTCTTATTATTGCTTTGCTTACTTTTCTGTATTGATCTTATATTCTATTCTATTCTTTTCTTTATTCATTATACTATGCTACTTGGCTGTCCTATGTCAACTGTGTATGTTGATGAATAAAACAAGTGCGCAACGCCTTTGTATTTTTTTTGAGAGAGATTCTAGGCATGCAAAGCAGGCTTTCTCAATCTGATACGTTTATATGAAGATACAGACTTTTATAGTGAAGCCACTGCAAAAGCTGCAGCAGCTGTAGACGTGGTCACATGGGGGCGGGACCCACTACTGAAATTGAGTCATATCCATAATGTGGGCCACAGGTTAGCAATAGAGTTATAGTAAGTTACAGATCTCATGCTTCTACATTTCTTGATATGTGAAACCAAAATAATTTTTAATGAATACTGCAATTCGTGTCTTTATGTTTATATCGCGTTTCTCTACGTATTTCATTGCATGTGTTTTTTATCAATAATTTGTGCGTCCATTGCATTAATGCATTGTGTAAGCAAGTATCATGAATTTAATGTGTCGTATCAATAAACCTCGAGATTGATCGAGCACTTAACTAGAAATCAGCCCAGGTAAATTTAACAAAAGCAAATTTCCGTCAGTTTTTGATGTTCAAATTCAGAGAACTGAGAGGATGACGAAACTCTTCGTTTGGCCTGCAACTCTCACGTATATACCGTCGTTCTTCGGGGAGATCTTCTGAACATTCCACCGAGTCGCCCAGAGGTCCACGCTTTCATGCTTCAAGAACGCCATCAATCCTTCCTAAACTGCCAGGAAAAAAATTAGCTTCCTCATCTCTCAACTATAAGAAATTAATTTAAAATATTGCTGGATTATCTATTTTTTGCACAATTTTGGGCGTTCCCTGTGTGTGACCCATTAACATTATACCAGACCAGGTGGTGGCAGCCCAGGTGGTGGCAGACCAGGTGGTGGCAGCCCACCTGGTCTTCAACTAAAACTTTTCGTCGAAATTCATTACTTTCCCCTAATACTTTAATTAACTGTCCAGCGTCTGTACAATATTATCGCATTGTTAGTAAATGGAGCGATGGGTAAGGGTCGTAGCCGCCCCAGTGGGTGGCGTTGGTAGTATTGGGGTGGTGGTGAATGGCATGGGTTGAGGTGGGTAGGCCTGGGCGGCGAGAACTTTTACGATCAAGGATCACTGCGCACTTCACCCCCACTGCGCCTCACTAATACCCCGAAATTAACATGCAAACTGAAAGATTGGTCCAATCGCCAGGATATTTACGCACACTCCAAGCCAATATTTTCCACATCAACACTAACAAACCCCAGGACATCCAGCACGGAGATGTGTGAAGGAAAGACTCACGCTGAAGAACAAACATTCATTGGGTAACGTTTCGCTTTGTGATGAAGCTTGAGCAAATTTTAATTTGTAGACTTAATTTTCCTCTAAAAGGAGCTTTATACAGTATATATGCTGCTTTAATTTACAGGCTAAATTTCTCTCTCTTTAGAGAGACACGAGGCCTGGTCTCAGACTGGGCCGCGGGGGCGTTGACCAGCGAACCCCTCTTCAGGTATACTCCAGGTATAAATAAAGACAGCATATATACTCCAAGAGGTCTATATCTCTTAGTGTATATATAATTGAGAATTTTCTTTAATCCCTATTTTGGGGACAAAAGTATTCTTGACTGGCAAAGAGCAGGTAACATGCAGCCTTAATAACCCAACTAGGGTTGGTTTATTGGGCTTTAAGCCCAATAAACCAACCAACCAACCAACCAGTCTTTCTAACATAAGATAAAGCTCTCCCCCCAAAAAAAAGCGGAATATAGTCCCAGTGAAAGCTTGTTCCACAAGTGCCTTTTCTTTACTCTTGTCAGCAGGAAGCCTGGGGTGAGGCTTCAGCCTCACTCATCATTATCTTACAGTATCTCACACTGATGACGGGGCTGGACACATAACTGCGGGTGTTGCCTGAGCTATGTATCTGCCTACTCTTGAATTAATCAAGATGACTTGCCGTGGGCACGAGGCCACGCTGCATGGGTTATTTATTTATTAACTATGTATGTGTGTGTTTGTGAAGTTTTGCATTGTAACTCTGTGCCAGTATGCAGCTAGTGTGTTGTGGTCCCGCTGGTGATCCTTTGACCGGTATCGCAAGGAAAAATGATGGGTCTTTGTTAAATCTCACCGAGCATAATTGCTTTCAGCCTTAAGATATGATAGCCGTTTCTTATATTAAAGTCTCATCATACAGCTAATCATCTACCCATTGCATTATGTGGATACAATCTATAAAAAAAAGAATTAGGTATGTTGCCATAACTAATACGAAGATTGGCTATTTATTAGTTTACAATATCATGTAGCATTTCATTAGTGTAGCTTGTTTAAAGTGTAGATACAATCACAGTATTTCGGATATCTTATCAATAATAATGAAGTGATTTGCCATTTCTTGTAGATTTGGTTTGGAAGTGTCTCTATTTAGATGGACATTTGGTCACTTAGGATAGTTCTCTAGTGTGTGTCTCTCGACACAATACAAACCGTACTGCCAAAGATACTTATAGTCTAACCGCAGTCTAGCAATAACAACTTCTTGTAGTCTACTAATCTCATCACTCTCCCAGTTCACACCTTTTACCACAAAAATTTGATTATAATGATCTGCTTGGTCCAAACTATGTTGTTTTACTTCGAACTCTTTTCCAAGTTCTTTTCTAACAATGCATTCTAAACTTCTGTTCCAGAAACCATCATCAAATTCGACTTCCACTTTAAGTGAAACCCCTCTGGATTTAACGCTATACTTTTGTCTCAAGAAGTGCCATATGCTCGATCTCCCGTCCAGTATGAGACACATCAGGATCCTGCCAGTAGCAAGGAAACTTGACCTCCAATGCAAGTTTACACCTCTCCCTATGCTGAATAACTCAAAGATTTAGTGCTCCGCCGATAATAATAATAATTACAATGATATTATTACTATTATTATTGTTAACAACAACAAAGATAATAAAAAATAAAAAATGATAATTACTGCAATTATAGTAGAAAAATTGAATGATTATCAATATTATTATATATAAACGAAATTGAAAATAATAGCTAGCTTTAATATTTTATCTAGTTGAGGAAGCAAACTGGCATAACTAAGATGTGCTGATCTGAGCTGGTTCAGATTCGCTTTTTGATCGTATGATCAAATATTATATATATATATATATATATATATATATATATATATATATATATATATATATATATATATATATATATATATATATATCACATTGGAGAGAGGGATTATGGAAGAAGTAAATGTTTTCAGATATTTGGGAGTTGACGTGTCAGCGGATGGGTTTATGAAGGATGAGGTTAACCATAGAATTGATGAAGGAAAGAAGGTGAGTGGTGCGTTGAGGTATCTGTGGAGACAAAAACGTTATCCATGGAGGCAAAGAAGGGAATGTACGAAAGTATAGTGGTACCAACACTCTTATATGGGTGTGAAGCATGGGTTGCAAATGCTGCAGCGAGGAGGAGGCTGGAGGCAGTGGAGATGTCCTGTCTAAGGGCAATGTGTGGTGTAAATATTATGCAGAAAATTCGGAATGTGGAAATTAGGAGAAGGTGTGGAGTTACTAAAAGTATTTGTCAGAGGGCTGAAGAGGGGTTGTTGAGGTGGTTTGGTCATTTAGAGAGAATGGATCAAAGTAGAATGACTTGGAGAGCGTATAAATCTGTAGGGGAAGGAAGGCGGGGTAGGGGTCGTCCTAGAAAAGGTTGGAGGGAAGGGGTAAAGAGGTAGTATTGTGGGCGAGGGGCTTGGACTTCCAGCAAGCATGTGTGAGTGTGTTAGATAGGAGTGAATGGAGACGAATGGTTTTGGGACATGACGATCTGTTGGAGTGTGAGCAGGGTAACATTTTGTGAAGGGATTCAGGGAAACCAGTTAATTGATTTAGTTGGACTTGAGTCCTGGAAATGGGAAGTACAATGCCTGCACTTTAAAGGAGGGGTCTGAGATAGTGACAGCTGGGAGGGACTTTCTCAGCTGTCGTATCTGAGCTCCTCTGCAAAGACAGTGACTATGTATGAGTGTGGTGAAAGTGTTGAATGATGATGAAAGTATTTTCTTTTGGGGATTTTCTTTCTTTTGGGTCACCCTGCCTCGGTGGGAGATGGCCGACTTGTTGAAAAAAAAAAAAAAAAAAAAATATATATATATATATATATATATATATATATATATATATATATATATATATATATATATATATATATATATATATATATATACAGATATGTCGAATAGGTAAAACTTGCAATTTTGGCTTAAATAGCAACGCTCTTCTTGCCGAATAAGGCAAGAAAAAATTCGTGTTTGCAATAATTTCTCAAAAATAATTTTGAACCTAACGACAAAAATGTATTTCATTGTGTTTGTTTATTATTAAATTATTGTAAACTTATCTAAAATATTTAGTTGAATTAGGTTAAATTAAATTGCTCTTGTTATAATAAGGTTAGGTAAGTTTGCTAAGGTTCTTTTGGTGCAAAATTACTAATTTTTACGTAAACATAAATGAAAAAAATATTTCTTTAAACGTTTAAGAGAAAATTTTAGAAAGTACTTAATTTTAAATGAGTTCTTGCTAATTGACCAATCTTATCTATTCGGAACGACATTATATATATATATATATATATATATATATATATATATATATATATATATATATATATATATATTATATATATTATTGTAACCATGAACGAGTGGTATTGAATCAATAACAACACTGCGACTAGCCGAGGATTCGAACCCATGTCGTTTTGGCCCACCCAATGGTGAGCGAAAATCACACATGACGCTCTATCCCACAGGACCACGCAATTCTAAAAGAATCACGTACCCAGCAGAGATAGGTGTTTTACCGTGATCCGAGGACATACGGTGGTGTGGTTGCCTCTTAGCTAATTTCATTCTAATATAATAATAATATAATAATATTTTTATTTCATTGCAAGTTTTCATCGTGATTTTGTAATTACAATTATGAATTGAAGTGCAAAGAGAGCCACTATCATTCCATGGCATTATGGGCAGACTAAATCTATTGGCTTATAGACTACTTAATACTAGAAAAATTGATTAAGTTTGTCATAGTTAAACATTAGCTTATGTTTATAGCAGATAATAAGTTTACTCAAATTACAATCTGAGGATATTACATTGTGACAAGGTGTTTTGTGGGATGGTTATATCAATAGTAAATATTGAAATTATATTATGGGAAAATAACACTGAGCGTTGTTGAAAGTAGTTTACTTCCCGTTTGGTGTGATTTTCGCTCACCAAGGGGGCGGGCCAAAACAACATGGGTTCGAATCCTCGGCTAGTCGCAATGTTGTTATTGATTCAATACCACTCGTTCGTGGTTACAATAATATATAAATATATATATATACATTTTTATATATATATATATATATATATATATATATATATATATATATATATATATATATATATATATATATATATATATATATATTATCTAACTTAACGAAACCTAAGCTAATCTAACCTAACGTAATGTAACCTAACCTAACCTAATATAATCTAACCTAACCTAGTAACCGAACCTAATCTAACCTAGCCTAATCTAATCTAATCTAATCTATAGTAGTAACCTGACATAACATAACCTCACTTAACCTAACCTAACTTAATGGGTTATAACTTATGATCAAAATAAAGCCAATAATTTCTGTTACATTATTGATTTATGAAAAAAATATTTCATTTGAACGTTTCTTTGATTAAGGAAATGTTTTATTACACTACGTTTCAGATAGAGCGAGGCTTTATTATGCTACGTTTCAGCCACAATGAGGCTACGTTACGCGATGTTTCAGCCACAGTGCGGCTTCATTATGGTATAAAGAAATACACTTAATCACTGCCTTAATTACAAGGTGCCAAGGATATCATAACTACACGATGCCAAGGATCTCATAACTACACGATGCCAAGGTCCTCATAACTACATTGTTGCCAAGGATATCATAACTACACGGTGTCAAAGATCTCATAACTACATGGTGCCAAGGATATCATAACTACACGATGCCAAGGTCCTCATAACTACACGGTGCCAAGGTCCTCATAACTTCATGTCAACAGAATGAACCATAACTTTAAAAAGTTCCTAGCTCACTCATTTTTTTAGCACACACTTCACCTTTAATATATTCTTTATATTTTCAAAGTAAAATGTATTTAAATTTTTTCCCTACAAATTTTTCCCATAAACTTTTTTCTTCGAAAGTTTTTGGCCAAAACGCTTTTTTTTTTTTTTTTAATATATTTTTATTTGTATAGTTTGAGCCCATTTTTTCGGACACGTTTAAGGCCATAATCGAACGTAAACTGATAGGCTTCGAGGGCGGCTACTGTTACGGCCGCCTGCCGTTGTTGCCGCCTGCCGTTGTTGCCGCCTGCCGTTGTTGCCGCCTGCCGTTGTTGCCGCCTGCCGTTGTTGCCGCCTGCCTTTTCAACACCAAAAACTACCATTTCAGACATCCGGTGGTGAAAATATCTCAGCACCTCTTCTATACTAATTAAAATGTAGCCGACATCTATGCAAAACAATGCGTCTTATATATCATTCCCAGTGTGTGCTCACACTCTCTAGCTTAAACCAGCTAGGCTGATAATGTGCTCACACTCTCTAGCTTAACAAACCAGCTAGGCTGATAGTGTACTCTGCCATTTGTATATGACAAAATGATTATCTTGATAATACCAGATCCTTAATATAATGGATATGCAGACTTGTAGATCAGAGCAGACACGGCTGTTGAACGATAACTGCCCTGTGTACACACGCAGGTCTCCTGACCCCAATGGAATTCCAGCGAGTATCGCAGCATAGAGGAGCAGCCTCTGCCCTCCCCATGATGGATTACCATCCGTTTGGCCAAGATAAACTAGACTCATTAGCGGCTGATCTACTGCGCTTCAGCTAACACAAGTCCTTAACAATTGGGCATTAATCTTGGGTAAAAATGGCCGTGTCGGCAGTGTTTGTAAAGATATCTGATAAGATTTCCCCATTTGCCATTGTTATTACGACAAGCTTGAAATTTGGGTAGCATTAAGACAGCTGTGCTCCGCAGGGGCAAGCAAATGAGCTGCTGAAGAAGTGGGTTTCATTTATTAAAAAGCTGCATTAAGAGTGGTTTTCTCTGATGATAATAAAACTTGACTTAACCTTAAGTTCTAAACGGTGTATGATTTAACGAATGAAAGGACATAGTCATACATTTACAGCAGCTTCATTGATTACGCTTCGGTTGTAGGACCTTGGTCACTCCTACTTTCATTCGAATGATTTAACCCTATTTAATATGCCTTAGCGTTACACATTACATGGTAAATGCCTTATATTTATCTACAAGTTAAGTTTAATTAAATTTTAACAAATGATTTTTCTTATAATTGTGCTAGAAAGATTTTCTTATAACCGTGCTATAAAAAAATCATGGATGTCTAATTTGGTTTTAGTATCTATTGATTTCATATTGAAGTTTTTATTAAATTAAACTTTACGTAGATCTGCTGAGAGCTGTACCAGAGCTGACGCCGACACCATGGAACCCGCTCTTCATCAAGCATTAAAAACTTTTCTCAAGCTTTGAAGTTGATTGGTCCCAGAATTGCGAAGGCTAGCATATGAAGACAAGTTAGGATAAATAGATCTAAATTTACTAGAAAACTAGAGAAGCAAAGGCCACACGATCACAACCTGTAAGAAACTCGGGTCAAAGTTGACTGGAACAAGTCGGGTCATCAGGAAACAACATGCATGGCATAACTAAAACCTGCTTTAAATAATATAGCGGGCGTAAGAAAGAAGTCATTTAGTGAGAGGAGTGAACAAATGGAACACATGACAAAGGGATGTAGAGGAGGACAACTCAACATGTGTATTCAAAAAGTACACATGAAGATCAACCTAAGCAGAGTTATGCGAATACAGGTGACGTGGCAAGTGTCAAGACATACAAATCACGTTATTTCAGCACAACGCATGTCTAACTCCGCCCTCCAATTAGACGTATGTCTACGATAAGGCTTCGGATTTTCATGCGTCAATAACCCACTGTAGAACATCCACTGCACATATCTACACACTTGATATTACTTATAGGCACAAAAAGGCCATGGCATCACTATTTTCCATCACTATCTTTATCACCATCTCATATCTATCTGTCTCACATGCCGTAACCATTCCTCTACACTCAACCACGTTTAACCGTTTATCCTCAATATTCAATCAACCACATTCAACTGTTCGATGCTCTATTCACAACACACTCAGCAGTCTTTACCCCTAAAATATTGAACCATATTCTCCCAGGCCTCACTACATTCAGCCAACTTGTATTCACAACATTCTTTCCCCATGTGCTCTTGTATCCCATGCCTTCTCAGTCCCCAAACCTCTTTCCCTCCTGACCATATATCTAAAAGATCATTTATCTTCTAGCTTTTTAAAACTCGAAACTCTCCTCGTCCCGGTTTTGGATTCATCTATTAAGAGAACCTCGTTCGTTAAGTCCTGAGCTCTCCACTCCTGTCTGCGGATGATAGACTGCGGTACTTTACGTCAACTGTGGCGGCGGCAAGCCTGCGGTATGCTGCGGTATAACTAATGATATCAGAACTGAATAGCCTCTCTCTCTCTCTCTCTCTCTCTCTCTCTCTCTCTCTCTCTCTCTCTCTCTCTCTCTCTCTCTCTCTCTCCCTCAATGTTCTTTAAAATTGCGTTAGAAAGGGGGAGGAGGAGTAGAGAGGGAAAAAGAGAGAAGCTAGAGAGGGGCGAGAGAAGACCTTTTTTTTGGGGGGGGAGTAAGGAGAGAGGGAAGTTTCTGGAAAAGATGAATACAATATAAATGAAGAATAGCGTTCCTGATAGACCTTAACTGATGGTCTCCTCTGTGATGTTACTGGGACGGTTGTTGGCGGCGCTGCGGTGGGTGACCTCTGTTAGAGTGGCTCACTCTACAGTAGTGACAGCTCTATAGTAACTCCTCCTGTCATGTGTTACGGTGGAAACTTCTGTCATCTGCTACAGGGCTCCCGTTGTAATTTATTCAGGTGGCTTCCTAAGCCATCTGTTACAGTGGTTCTCTTTGCTATCTGTTACAGTGACACCTTCCGTAATCTGTTACAGTGGCTCTTTCTGTCATCTGTTACAGTGGATTCCTTTGATACTTGTTCAGGTGGTTCCCTCAGCCATCTGCTTGGGTGACTTTATTAACCATCTATCCGAGTGGCTTCCTCATCCAGATGTTGCAATTTATATAACTACTTGTTTTATTTATTTTTTCGCTCATAAAATTCACATCTTACAGCATACAATGACCACAAATTTTGTTATTGTACTCTGAAAAAAAAAATTCTTTCTAGTAAAACAGAGCAATAGAAAATATTTAGATTATGGTCGAGTTTCGTCTCCGGTATATTTAAAGAGTACACAGTGGTAATCAAGACTGGCTCAGCTTTGTATGCATAATACGTGTGTGCTTGAGATGCCGTGGATGCTGTGAGTGAATATACTAGTCCAATGGCCACAAGAACAAGTCTTGCACTCACTTGTTGAACACCTCTCCTGCGACCGTAAATTCTTTTTGGCTGCTGAAGGGATGACACCACTCGAGAAGACAAGTCGCAAGAAGAGGCGTAATCATCAAGCAAGAAGAATTAGAATCTGTCCGAGGCGTCATTGTCGGCGTGCCCTATGGTGTGGGTCAGGTCTTGTTTACCTTGCGGCCCCACGCAGAGTCCCGGGTTGTGATCTCACCGCACTGTCGTCTGGTCCTCTTGTAACACAGTGTTCCTCCGCTGATATACAAAGGCCGTCCGTTTAAGCGAGGCGTTGGACAGATTTAACGTCACACATTTCAGCAGTCGGGACATTCTTCAGCCACCGAGGAAGTATGAACTATTAGTAGGGGAGTGGAGCGGGAGAGTCATATCTAACTTTCATCTGCAGCCACCAGTAACCTAGACTCCAGGTGGTCTTTGGTAGGCCCTGGAAGTGCTAACTTAGGTCATGGGAGTGCAAACTTAGCCGACGCCGTTGAAGTATTTTAGATGTGAATCGAGATAATGACATGAGCACAGCGGGTTGTGATGCACGGCTGGGTTAACGAGACAACAGGCTCGTTCGTCTAGCTAACTGACGTTCGGTCGTGATGCCATTTCTTTCCTCTCAGACCAATGAGTCCAGCACCGGTAAACCAACGGTCGCTCCTGTCGTGGCTGCCATAAGGCAAACACCTACCCCATCTTCACACGTTTCCTTGACACACCGTTCTCTAGCGCCGCCGATAAAGTGCCGCCACCGTTGAACTAGTCATCTCATGACAAAATTCAGAATCAAAATTTCTCCACTTCTCTCCCGACAAATGTTTAAACTATACGAGGGGTCTCCAAACGTTTCACTAAGAGGGCCACATCGTATATTTTACACATTTTCGCGGGCCAAAGAAAAAAAAATCAGTCTAAATAAATATAAATGAATGAATAAGATTTAAATGAATAAGTTTTATTTGGATTCTTTTTGTAATCAGCATGATATGATTCACAACAAAAGAGAAATGTGACAATTACGAAGAAATAATACACTGAGAAATGATATATAATGAGTAAAAATGTCAAACATAAGCCAATGCTCTGACAGTATTATAATCAATTACTGAACCGCAGATGAGAAATCCTGCCACAAGAGTAATTTGCATAAGATTAATGGGTATGATGGAACTTTTTTTTTTTATTTCAAAATATTGCTGAACTGAGGTTTCAAGTTTGATGAGTCAGTTATTAGAAAGGACTTCAAATGCTCATCAGATAAATTTGTTCAATATTTGCACTTACTTCATTTTTGAAAATGTTTGTTCACAAAGATACGTTGTACCAAAAACGGATACGAATCCACAAGTAAATCGCTTCAAATTTGGAAACTGTTTAGGCTGTAAAGATATATAAAACTGGATTAGATTTTGTTCTTTATACTTTTCTTTCATCATGTTACCTGACCGGAGATCAATAATTTCCATTTCACACTGACTTGGGAGTGTTTCAACAATGCAGTCAAATGTATTTTGAAACAGCTTTATTTCATATGTTTTTTCCATCAAGGTCAAAAACTCGTTTCTGAAATTGATTTTGCAAGTCATTAATGATTTATGTTGAAAATGAAGAAGGAAATTCTGCTTCACTTTCTTCACGAAATTTTTCACAACCTGGGAAATCAACCAAGTTAGAAACTTTCACCTGTCCTTCAAATAGCATAATTTTTGCCCTGAATGCCTTGATATGCATGAATAGATCGCGAATCAAACTTGTTTCACCTTGCAACTTACTTTAGATTCAGTTGATTCATATGGGTTGTCACGTCTGCAAAAAATGCCAATTTCTAAAAGCCAATCAGCGTTTGATGAAAGTGGTTGGAGTCGATTCTTCTCTGTGAGAAATGAATCAGTTTCCTTCCTGAGCTGAAAGAACCGTGATAGAACCTTTCCACAACTGAGTCATCGAACTGCAGCATAATAAGACAAGTCAACGAACTCAGAATCAGTTTCAGAAAATCACGAAACTGGCGATGATAAAGGCCGTGAGATCGAATGAAATTCGCTGTTGAAACAACAGGTTTCAGAACTCAAGACATATCCACATATTTTCCGCACAATTCTTGCTGATAGATAACGCTTTGAGAATCTACCATCCTCAGAAGCCTTAGTGATTTATCCAGCCAAACCTTTCTTCACCCAAGACATGTTCTGCCCTCCATCAACTGTCACGCATTGCAGTTTATTCCACTCCAGGTTGTATTCTAATACAGTTTTTTTTTTTTTTTTGCAGTTCTTTGAAGACGTCTTCCCCGGTTCCCGTGCTGTACATGCTATGCTTTGATGCTAATTCTTGTTTGACATTGAATTCATTGTCGGCGTCATGGATGAATGCTAGTTGTGACGTGTCACATCATTCGATTTATCAAGAATAAAACTGAAAAATTCATCATTTGTCTGCAAATTTGATGAAATATTTTACTTCCTATGTAGGAAAGTACAGCAACATATAAGAAACATGAAAGAAGGGTAAAGTAACAAGAATAGGACAGTAACAAATAACAACAGTAAAACATAAGGACAAAAAAGTAACACACAAGAAAATACAGAAATATAACACGCAAGAACAGTGTAATAATATACGAAAAATACAGTAAGAAACAAGAAAGGTACAGTAAGAAACAAGAAAGGTACAGTAAGAAACAAGAAAGGTACAGTAAGAAACAAGAAAGGTACAGTAAGAAACAAGTAAGGTACAGTAAGAAACAAGAAAGATACAGTAAGAAACAAGAAAGGTACAGTAAGAAACAAGAAAGGTACAGTAAGAAACAAGTAAGGTACAGTAAGAAACAAGTAAGGTACAGTAAGAAACAAGAAAGGTACAGTAAGAAACAAGTAAGGTACAGTAAGAAACAAGAAAGGTACAGTAAGAAACAAGTAAGGTACAGTAAGAAACAAGTAAGGTACAGTAAGAAACAAGAAAGGTACAGTAAGAAACAAGAAAGGTACAGTAAGAAACAAGTAAGGTACAGTAAGAAACAAGTAAGGTACAGTAAGAAACAAGAAAGGTACAGTAAGAAACAAGAAAGGTACAGTAAGAAACAAGAAAGGTACAGTAAGAAACAAGTAAGGTACAGTAAGAAACAAGAAAGGTACAGTAAGAAACAAGAAAGGTACAGTAAGAAACAAGAAAGGTACAGTAAGAAACAAGTAAGGTACAGTAAGAAACAAGAAAGGTACAGTAAGAAACAAGAAAGGTACAGTAAGAAACAAGTAAGGTACAGTAAGAAACAAGAAAGATACAGTAAGAAACAAGAAAGGTACAGTAAGAAACAAGAAAGGTACAGTAAGAAACAAGAAAGGTACAGTAAGAAACAAGAAAGGTACAGTAAGAAACAAGAAAGGTACAGTAAGAAACAAGAAAGGTACAGTAAGAAACAAGTAAGGTACAGTAAGAAACAAGAAAGATACAGTAAGAAACAAGAAAGGTACAGTAAGAAACAAGAAAGGTACAGTAAGAAACAAGTAAGGTACAGTAAGAAACAAGAAAGGTACAGTAAGAAACAAGAAAGGTACAGTAAGAAACAAGAAAGGTACAGTAAGAAACAAGTAAGGTACAGTAAGAAACAAGAAAGGTACAGTAAGAAACAAGAAAGGTACAGTAAGAAACAAGTAAGGTACAGTAAGAAACAAGAAAGATACAGTAAGAAACAAGAAAGGTACAGTAAGAAACAAGAAAGGTACAGTAAGAAACAAGTAAGGTACAGTAAGAAACAAGAAAGATACAGTAAGAAACAAGAAAGGTACAGTAAGAAACAAGAAAGGTACAGTAAGAAACAAGAAAGGTACAGTAAGAAACAAGAAAGGTACAGTAATATGCAAAACAGAATGATAACATGTAAGTATAGATACATAAAACAACAGTTACACACGAACAGTGTACTAAAATGAAAAACTAGTACTGTAGTACATATAAACGGAACAGTAACACAAAAGAACAGTTCAGCATCACATAAGAAAAGTTCAAGTACAACAAGTTGCGTACAAGAACACACAAGAACAATGTAGTAATATAGTGGAACACTAGAGCAACATACTAGTAAATAAAATTACAGTGTAAGAGACATGAACAAGGTCCACCAGCTGTGTGTGTGTGTGTGTGTGTGTGTGTGTGTGTGTGTATGTGTGTGTGTGTGTGTGTGTGTGTGTGTGTGTGTGTGTGTGTGTGTGTGTGTGTGTGTGTGTGTGTGTGTGTGTGTATGTGTGTGTGTGTGTATGTGTGTGTGTGTGTGTGTGTGTGTGTGTGTGTGTGTGTGTGTTGTGTGTGTGTGTGTGTGTGTGTGTGTGTGTGTGTGTGTGTGTGTGTGTGTGTGTGTGTGTGTGTGTGTGTGTGTGTGTGTTGTGTGTGTGTGTGTGTGTGTGTGTGTGTGTGTGTGTGTGTATGTGTGTGTGTGTGTGTGTGTGTGTGTGTGTGTGTGTGTGTGTGTGTGTGTGTGTGTGTGTGTGTGTGTGTGTGTGTGTGTGTGTGTGTGTGTGTGTGTGTGTGTGTGTGTGTGTGTGTGTTGTGTGTGTGTGTGTGTGTGTGTGTGTGTGTGTGTGTGTGTGTGTGTGTGTGTGTGTGTTGTGTGTGTGTGTGTGTGTGTGTGTGTGTGTGTGTGTGTGTGTGTGTGTGTGTGTGTGTGTGTGTGTGTGTGTGTGTGTGTGTGTGTGTGTGTGTGTGTGTGTTGTGTGTGTGTGTGTGTGTGTGTGTGTGTGTGTGTGTGTGTGTGTGTGTGTGTGTGTGTGTGTGTGTGTGTGTGTGTGTGTGTGTGTGTGTGTGTGTGTGTGTGTGTGTTGTGTGTGTGTGTGTTGTGTGTGTGTGTGTGTGTGTGTGTGTGTGTGTGTGTGTGTGTGTATGTGTTTTGTGTGTGTGTGTGTGTGTGTGTGTGTGTGTGTGTGTGTGTGTGTGTGTGTGTATGTGTGTGTGTGTGTATGTGTGTGTGTGTGTGTGTGTGTGTGTGTGTACTCACCTAGTTGTGGTTGCAGGGGTCGAGTCAAAGCTCCTGGCCCCGCCTCTTCACTGGCCGCTACTGGGTCACTCTCCCTGCGCCATGAGCTTTATCATACCTCTGCTTAAAGCTATGTATAGAGCCTGCCTCCACTACATCGCTTCCTAAACTATTCCACTTCCCGACAACTCTGTGACTGAAGAAATACTTCCTAACATCTCTGTGATTCATCTGAGTCTTCAACTTCCATCTGTGTCCCCTTGTTGTTGTGTCCCATCTCTGGAACATTCTGTCTCTGTCCACTTTGTCAATTCCTCTCAGTATCTTATATGTTGTTATCATGTCTCCCCTATCTCTCCTGTCCTCCAGTGTCGTCAGGTCGATTTCCCTTAACCTCCCCTCGTAGGACATACCCCTTAGCTCCGGGACTAGTCTTGTTGCAAACCTTTGCACTTTCTCGAGCTTCTTCACATGCTTGGCTAGGTGTGGGTTCCAAACTGGTGCTGCATACTCCAATATGGGCCTAACGTACACAGTGTACAGGGTCCTGAACGATTCTTTATTAAGATGTCGGAATGCTGTTCTTAGGTTTGCTAGGCGCCCATATGCTGCAGCAGTTATTTGGTTGATGTGCGCCTCAGGAGATGTGTCTGGTGTTATACTCACCCCAAGATCTTTTCCTTGATTGAGGTTTGCAGTCTCTGGCCCCCTAGGCTGTACTCCGTCTGCGGTCTTCTTTGCCCTTCCCCAATCTTCATGACTTTGCACTTGGTGGGGTTGAACTCCAGGAGCCAGTTGCTGGACCAGGCTTGCAGGCTGTCCAGATCCCTTTGTAGTTCTGCCTGGTCCTCGTCCGATTGAATTCTTCTCATCAACTTCACATCATCTGCAAACAGGGACACTTCGGAGTCTATTCCTTCCGTCATGTCGTTCACAAATACCAGAAACAGCACTGGTCCCAGGACTGACCCCTGTGGAACCCCGCTCGTCACCGGCGCCCACTCTGACACCTCGCCACGTACCATGACTCGCTGCTGTCTCCCTGACAGGTATTCCCTGATCCAATGTAGTGCCTTCCCTGTTACCCCTGCCTGGTCCTCCAGCTTCTGCACTAATCTCTTGTGTGGAACTGTGTCAAACGCCTTCTTACAATCCAAGAATA
The DNA here is from genome assembly GCA_009830355.1 of Cherax destructor. Classification (NCBI taxonomy): domain Eukaryota; kingdom Metazoa; phylum Arthropoda; class Malacostraca; order Decapoda; family Parastacidae; genus Cherax; species Cherax destructor. The sequence goes on along the minus strand of WNWK01007423.1, from coordinate 76,038 downwards.
TGCAATCTACCCACCCCTCTCTCTCTTGCCTTATCGCTGTCACCCTGTCGTAGAACTCCAGTAGGTTTGTGACACAGGATTTCCCGTCCCTGAAACCGTGTTGGCCGTCGTTGATAAGCTCATTCCTTTCTAGGTGCTCAACCACCCTTCTCCTGACTATCTTCTCCATGACCTTGCATACAATACATGTCAGTGACACTGGTCTGTAGTTTAGTGCTACGTTCCTGTCTCCTTTTTTAAAAATTGGAACTACATGTGTGTGTGTGTGTGTGTGTGTGTGTGTGTGTGTGTGTGTGTGTGTGTGTGTGTGTGTGTGTGTGTGTGTGTGTGTGTGTGTGTGTGTGTGTGTGTGTGTGTGTGTGTGTGTGTGTGTGTGTGTGTGTGTGTGTGTGTGTGTGTGTGTGTGTGTGTGTGTGTGTGTGTGTGTGTGTGTGTGTGTGTGTATGTGTGTGTGTGTGTATGTGTGTGTGTGTGTGTGTGTATGTATGTGTGTGTGTGTATGTGTGTGTGTGTGTGTGTGTGTATGTATGTGTGTGTGTGTATGTGTGTGTGTGTGTGTGTGTGTGTGTGTGTGTTGTATGTATGTGTGTGTTGTGTGTGTGTGTGTGTGTGTGTGTGTGTATGTATGTGTGTGTGTATGTATGTGTGTGTGTGTATGTATGTGTGTGTGTGAATGTGTGTGTGTGTGTATGTGTGTGTGTATGTATGTATGTGTGTGTGTATGTGTGTGTGTGTGTGTGTGTGTGTGTGTGTATGTGTGTGTGTATGTATGTGTGTGTGTGAATGTGTGTGTGTGTATGTGTGTGTGTATGTATGTGTGTGTGTATGTGTGTGTGTGTGTATGTGTGTGTGTGTGTATGTGTGTGTGTATGTATGTGTGTGTGTGTATGTGTGTGTGTATGTATGTGTGTGTGTGAATGTGTGTGTGTGTGTGTGTGTGTGTATGTGTGTGTGTGTGTACGTGTGTGTGTGTGTACTCACCTAATTCACCTAATTGTGGTTGCAGGGGTTGATACTCAGCTCCTGGCCCCGCCTCTTCACTGTCCGCTACTGGGTCACTTCTCTCCCTGCTCCATGAGCTTTATCATACCTCGTCTTAAAGCTATGTATGGTTTTTGCCTCCACTACAGCATTTGCTAAACTATTCCACTTCCTGACTACTCTATGGCTGAAGAAATGCTTCCTAACATCCCTTTGACTCATCTGGGTCTTCAACTTCCAATTGTGTCCCCTTGTTTCTGTGTTCCCTCTGTACTCACCTAATTGTGGTTGCAGGGGTCGAGACTCAGTTCCTGGCCCCGCCTCTTCGCGCGTGTGTGTGTGTGTGTGCGTGTGTGTGCGTGTGTGTGTGTGTGTGTGTGTGTGTGTGTACTCACCTAGTTGTGGTTGCAGGGGTTGAGACATAGCTCCTGGCCCCGCCTCTTCACTGGCCGCTACTGGGTCACTCTCCCTGCGCCATGAGCTTTATCATACCTCTTCTTAAAGCTGTGTATGGAACCTGCCTCCACTACATCGCTTCATAAGCTATTCCACTTCCCGACTACTCTGTGACTGAAGAAATACTTCCTAACATCCCTGTGATTCATCTGAGTCTTCAACTTCCAACTGTGTCCCCTTGTTGCTGTGTCCCATCTTTGGAACATTCTGTCTCTGTCAACCTTGTCAATTCCTCTCAGTATTTTATATGTCGTTATCATGTCCCCCCTATCTCTCCTGTCCTCCAGTGTCGTCAGGTCGATTTTCCTTAACCTCTCCTCGTAGGACATACCCCTTAGCTCCGGGACTAGTCTTGTTGCAAACCTTTGCACTTTCTCTAGTTTCTTTACGTGCTTGGATAAATGTGGGTTCCAAACTGGTGCTGCATACTCCAGTATGGGCCTAACGTACACAGTGTACAGGGTCCTGAACGATTCTTTATTAAGATGTCGGAATGCTGTTCTTAGGTTTGCTAGGCGCCCGTATGCTGCAGCAGTTATTTGGTTGATGTGCGCCTCAGATGTTCCTGGTGTTATACTCACCCCAAGATCTTTTTCCTTGATTGAAGTTTGTAGTCTCTGGCCCCCTAGACTGTACTCCGTCTGCGGTCTTCTTTGCCCTTCCCCAATCTTCATGACTTTGCACTTGGTTGGGTTGAACTCCAGGAGCCAATTGCTGGACCAGGCTTGCAGCCTATCCAGATCCCTTTGTAGTTCTGCCTGGTCCTCGTCCGATTGAATTCTTCTCATCAACTTCACATCATCTGCAAACAGGGACACTTCGGAGTCTATTCCTTCCGTCATGTCGTTCACAAACACCAGAAACAGCACCGGTCCTAGGACTGACCCCTGTGGAACCCCACTCGTCACCGGCGCCCACTCTGACACCTCGCCACGGACCATGACTCGCTGCTGTCTTCCTGACAGGTATTCCCTGATCCATTGTAGTGCCTTCCCTGTCATCCCTGCCTGGTCCTCCAGCTTCTGCACTAATCTCTTGTGTGGGACTGTGTCAAACGCCTGTGTGTGTATGTGTGTGTGTGTGTGTGTGTATGTGTGTGTGTGTGTGTGTGTGTGTGTGTGTGTGTGTGTGGGGTCATGAAAGCTTTCTCTCAGGAGGTCAGAGAAGTGAGGACCTGAAGACTAAAAACTAAAAGACTTATTTAACTGGTAAATATTTATTTCTTGGAACTCTTTCATAAGAAAACTTACCATCGTCTTCTTTGCTTTATCCAATACAACTTTCCCTCCAATGCCACTTCTTTACATCTTCACACTTCTCACCAAAACATCATTCTCCTTTTTTATACTTTTTAGTTTATACACAAGATTTTTTTATTTCCAATTTATTGCCTGCTCAATATAAATTCTTCTTAACGGAAGTGCGAGAAAATATAGTGTGCGTATGCGAATGTGTGAACATGTGTGAACATGACTGAACATGAGTAGCATGGTGTTTGGATTGGGACATAATATACGTGTGAGAGGGAATTTGTGTTTACATAGATGATAGAGAGGGATAGGAGGAAAATGTGTATTGTGATTATCATGTGCATGTGTGTGTGTGTGTGTGTGTGTGTGTGTGTGTGTGTGTGTGTGCATGTGTGTGCGTGCTCAGCTATTTGTACTCACCTATTTGTGATTGCAAGGGTCGATTCATAGCTCTTGGCACCGCCTCTTCGCTCGTCGCTTCTAGGTCCACTCCCTACACCATGAGCTTTATCGAACCTTTTCTTAAAGCTATGTATGGATCCTACCTCCACTACATCACTCTCTAGATTGTTTCACTTCCTGACAACTCTGTGACTGAAGAAATACTTCCTGACATCCCTGTGACTTATCTAATTTTTCAACTTCCAGCTGTGACCCCTTGTTGCTGTGTCCCATCTCTGAAACATTCTGTTCCTATCCATCTTTGTCAATTCCCTCTCAATATTTTGTATGTCGTTCTCATGTCCCCCTATCCCTCCTGTCCTTCAGTGTTGTTAGGTTGATTTCCCTTAACCTTTCCTCGTAGGGCATACTTCTTTGTTCTGGGACTTGTCTTGTTGCAAACATTTGAGCTTTCTCTAATTTCTGACGTGTTTGACCAGGTGTGGTTCCATACTGGTGCTGTATACTTCAATATGAGTCTGACGTACACAGTGTACTTAGATGTCAAAATGCTGTTCTTAGGTTTGCCAGGCGCCCATATCCTGCAGCAGCTGTTTGGTTAATGTGCGCCTAAGAAGATGAGTTCGGTATGGTGCTCACCCCAAGATTTTTTTTCTCGAGTTTTTTTTTGCAACCTTTGACCTCTGAGGCTGTACTTCGTCTGCGGTCTTCTTTGTCCTTCCCCAACTTCATGACTTTGCACTTGCTAGGGTTAAACTCCAGGAGCCATTTACAAGACCAGGCTTGCAGTCTGTCGAGATCTCCTTGTAAGCTTACGTGATTAGCTTCACATCGTCTGCGAACAGGGACACCTCTAAATCCATCCCTTCTGCCATGCCATTTACATATACTAGCAACAGCACCGGACCAAGGACTGACCCTTGTGGAACTCCCACTCCTGCCTGCTCCTCCAGCTTTTCAACCAGTCTTTTCTGTGGTAATAAATAAAAAAGAGTCATCGTAGGAAAGGATAGAGGAACGGGATAAAGGAGGTTTTGTATTTGAGGAGCTGGGACATCCAACATGTGTGAGTGCGTTACGCGTGGAGGCAATTGGTTTTAGTGACTTGACGTGCTACGTAGATAAGATTCGTCAGGAAACAGAACAAGTGTTTCCTGACGCGGGTGTTACTCACATGATGACCCGCAGTTGGAGCTTTCAGTCATTTGACCAAGGCCTTTCCCTGGGTTACCGGTCAACCTGTTTAAAAATTATGGTCATAGTTATAATCATATATAAATGTTGTTGGAGTGTGAGTAACGTAAGATTTATGAAGGGATTCAGGAAAAACCCGTTAACTAGACTTAAACCGATAGACGTGCCTGTACTCTGATGAGGGAGGGAGATATTGTAGTTTGGATGGGCATCTGAGCTGTAATGTCGGCACCCCTCTAGCAAGACAATGACTGATAATGAAAGTGTTTCTTCTTTTTCGGGTCACCCAACTCGGTGGGAGATGGCCGGTGTGTTAAAAAATAAAAAACAAACATAAGTGCTCGTCACAACATGGTTTCTGGGGCATTTCACAGCCAACCCACGAAAATTGAGAAAAATCATTCGGCTCTGAACTAATATTTCGTCTTAATGATTCAGAATGAGTTAGAACGTAGTGGAAAATCTCTAAAAGTGTAAGTTGTGAGGCTTATGAAAAGGAATAGTGATTTGTTGCATAGATATATTTCATTAAATACTTATTAGAGGGTGAATATTGAATCAATGTGTCTAGTGATGTAAATGTAAATAAACAGGTGGTCATCTCTTGAACATTTCCAGTGTTTACAATGGTGAGTAAAGATACACAAAACTTGTTTGTTGCCAACAAACCTGTGTGTGCGTGTGTGTGTACTCACCTATATGTGGTTGCAGGGGTCGATTCATAGCTCCTGGCCCCGCCTCTTCACTGGTCGATACTAATTCACTCTCTCCCTGCTCCATGAGCTTCATCATACCTCTTCTTAAAGCTATGTATGGAACTTGCTTCCACTACTTCACTCTCCAGATTATTCCACTTCCTGACAACTCTGTGGCTAAAGAAATGCTTCCTAACATCCCTATGACTCATCTGGGTTTTCAGCTTCCAATTGTGGCCCCTCGTTCCTGTATCCCATCTCTGAAATATTCGAGCCCTGTCCACCTTGTCAATTCCTCTCAGTATTTTATACGTTGTTATCATGTTCTCCCTGTCCCTCCTATTCTCTAGTGTCATCAGGTTGAGTTCCCTTAACCTCTCCTCATAAGACATACCTCTCAGTTTCAGGACTAATCCTGTTGCAATTTTTTGCACTTTCTCCAGTTTCGTGACGTGTTTGACTAGGTGAGGGTTCCATACTATTGCTGCATACTCTAGTATAGACCTGACGTACACGGTATAATGCTTACCTCAAGATCCTTTTCTTTAGGTGACGTTTGCAGCCTTTGATTCCCTAACCTGTATGCCGTCTGCGGTCTTCTCTGTCCCTCCCCAATCTTCATGACCTTACACTTACTGGGGTCAAACTCCAGGAGCCATTTGTTGCACAAGACTTGTAGTCTGTCCAGATCCCCATGTAATCTGCACAGTTATGCTGTACACCGCACAAGTGTGTCACACACTACACAATTCCCATGGTGTGCACTGATGTACAGGGGGGGGGATTATGCAATACAGAAATACCTTCTGGGATAGCGCAGCGATCACAGTTCATCTAGTTTCTTAACATTTTAATACCAAGTGTTGTGTTTATCTCAATTATCATGTCACTCTTACTAGGAATACCAATCACTTTCCTCGTATAAAAGACCTTGGTTACTTAGTAATAACAGATAAACATAGATTACACTGTTTTATACACATTGTAACACAGATGCAAAGATTATGTTAATGTACATAGTAATATCATATAAAAAGATTACTCTGTTATATACAAAAATATAAGCTATATAAATATTACGATATTACACATATTTAACTCCAGAGATAAAAAAAGATCACGGCGTTATATACTAAAAAAAATATTCGAGGATCACGCAGTAACACATATATATATACACCAAACAAAAAAGGGAGAAAAACGGAGAAAAACTCAAATAAGAAACTATAACCCATAAGTATAAGAATCGAATTACAAACAGATGGCTTCTCCATGGTGGTCTAGGTAGAGGAGTTCTTCTCTTCTGCCTGGACTACGTTTCTACTGTCCGGGTGGATGCATTTACAGGGCACAGATTTCTGTGTGTCCTCCCCTGTATATACTGATATTAAAACACTTGTGTTGTAATATCATATATGGGCAGTGCTTCATGGGGTTGCTGCATTTGAAGAGTTAAGTTCCTCTCTGAGGAAATGCTGTGTTTGGGGTTCACAGCTCTCAACGTCCCCCTCAAATCTTGGAGTTTACTGTCATTTTTTTCACTTCATAATTATTTTGCTAGTCGAGTGTGTGTGTATAGCACATTATAACATATTATGTAAGGAGTACAGAGATTGAGATGATGAAGATTATCACAGAAAAGTTGTGAAAAGTTTGCTATGTAAAGTTTTTTTTTATTTCGCCACAATAAATTGTACACAACATATTTTTTTTCATTAATATTTGGTACCTTTATTAGAGAAAGTGTAACGAGTAACACTCATAACGAAAGAGCACATTGTTACTGCTACCTGATGTGTTGTAGGTAATTAACACAGTTTAGTATTACTCAAGTATTCAACATTCATTTTTCTGAATCACTTATGGACACTTAACTATGAGCCCAGTTAGAAAAAAATGATCTTCATAACTTTAATGTGTTTTATTTTCATCCCTGGAAGTTTTGTTGTTGTTTTTATGGTGGTGAATATAAAAGTGAAATTGTGAAAATTGAAAGCGACTTGTACATTTGTTTATAATTACAGGTTAATGTTCAACTTCACAAGATGATTCTTAGAGTGTCTTCCATGTCTTATCCACAAGTGCCTCATATTTGTCACTTCACATATTCTCATCTTTCACAAAGCATGTTACTGAAATACTGTAAATTAACATTTTCTGTATTGGACTGATGAAGCAACTGGCGGGCGAAACGTTCCCAGAATAAAGTTAGCCAAATATTGCATTAGTGTCTCATTTATCAAATTGTCGGTTTTCTAATCCATTTATTTAAATTTATTTATAAAGAAAATTCAATATATAGATAGAGTCTCGCGGCTAATTCCCCTTGTATTGCCTTACTAAATTGTTTAATTGTAACAAAGGTGTGGGAGAGTGGAGAGGCTCATGAGAATGTGTACACATGTCTGTGTGTATGTGGCTTCGTTACGTGGAGTTCGGTGTGAGATATGTGTGCGGTTGCATGATGTGTGTGTGTGTGTGTGTGTGTGTGTGTGTGTGTGTGTGTGTACTCACATAGTTGTACTCACCTAGTTGTGGGGACAGAGGTCGAGTCATAGCTCCTGGCCCCGCCTCTTCACTGGCCGCTACTGGGTCACTCTCCCTGCGCCATGAGCTTTATCATACCTCTTCTTAAAGCTATGAATGGATCCTGCCTCCACTACATCGCTTTCCAAACTATTCCACTTCCTGACCACTCTGTGACTGAAGAAATACTTTCTAACATCCCTGTGATTCATCTGAGTCTTCAACTTCCAACTGTGTCCCCTTGTTGCTGTGTCCCATCTCTGGAACATTCTGTCTCTGTCCAACTTGTCAATTCCTCTCAGTATTTTATATGTCGTTATCATGTCTTCCCTCTCTCTCCTGTCCTCCAGTGTCGTCAGGTCGATTTCCCTTAACCTCTCCTCGTAGGACCTACCCCTTAGCTCCGGGACTAGTTTTGTTGCAAATCTTTGCACTTTCTCTAGTTTCTTTACGTGCTTGGCTAGGTGTGGGTTCCAAACTGGTGCTGCATACTCCAGTATGGGCCTAACGTACACAGTGTACAGGGTCCTGAACGATTCCTTATTAAGATGTCGGAATGCTGTTCTTAGGTTTGCTAGGCGCCCGTATGTTGCAGCAGTTATTTGGTTGATATGCGCCTCAGGAGATGGTGTTATACTCACCCCAAGATCTTTTTCTTTGAGTGAGGTTTGTAGTCTCAGGCCCCCTAGACTGAACTCCGTCTACGGTCTTCTTTGCCCTTCCCCAATCTTCATGACTTTTCCCTTGGTGGGGTTGAACTCCAGGAGCCAATTGCTGGACCAGGCTTATAGCCTGTTCAGATCCCTTTGTAGTTCTGCCTGGTACTCGTCCGATTGAATTCTTCTCATCAACTTCACATCATCTGCAAACAGGGACACTTCGGAGTCTATTTCTTCCGTCATGTCGTTCACAAATACCAGAAACAGCACCGGTCCTAGGACTGACCCCTGTGGAACCCCACTCGTCACCGGCGCCCCCTCTGACATCTCGCCACGTACCATGACTCAGTGCTGTCTTCCTGACAGGTATTCCCTGATCCATTGGAGTGCCTTCCCTGTTATCCCTGCCTGGTCCTCCAGCTTTTGCATTAATCTCTTGTGTGGAACTATGTCAAACGCCTTCTTACAGTCCAAGAAAATGCAATCTACCCACCCCTCTCTCTCTCTTGTCTTACTGCTGTCACCCTGTCATAGAACTTCAGTAGGTTTGTGACACAGGATTTCCCGTCCCTGAAACCGTGTTGCCCGTCATTGATAAGCTCATTCCTTTCTAGGTGTTCCACTACTCTTCTGATAATCTTCTCCATGACTTTGCATATTATACATGTCAGTGACACTGGTCTGTAGTTTAGTGCTTCATGTCTGTCTCCTTTTTTAAAAATTGGGACTACATTTGATGTCTTCCATACCTCAGGTAATCTCCCTGTTTCGATAGATGTGCTGAATATTGTTGTTAGTGGTACACATAGCGCCTCTGCTCCCTCTCTCAGGACCCATGGAGAGATGCTGTCCGGCCCCATCGCCTTTGAGGTATCTAGCTCACTCAGCAGCCTCTTCACTTCTTCCTCGGTTGCATGTATTGTGTCCAACACTTGGTGGTGTACCCCACCTCTCCGTCTTTCTGGAGTCCCTTCTGTCTCCTCTGTGAACACTTCTTTGAATCTCATGTTGAGTTCCTCACACACTTCGCGGTCGTTTCTTGTGATCTCTACTCCTTCCTTCCTCAGCCTGATCACCTGGTCCTTGACTGTTTTTTTTCATCCTGATGTGGCTGTACAACAGCTTTGGGTCGGATTTGGCTTTCGCTGCTATGTCATTTTCATATTGTCGTTGGGCCTCCCTTCTTACCTGTGCATATTCATTTCTGGCTCTACGACTGCTCTCCTTATTCTCCTGGGTCCTTTGCCTTCTATACTTCTTCCATTCCCTAGCACACTTGGTTTTGGCTTCCCTGCACCTTTGGGTGAACCATGGGCTCATCCTGTCTTTTTCATTATTCCTGTTACCCTTGGGTACAAACATCTCCTCAGCTTCCTTGCATATTGTTGTCATATATTCCATCATCTCGTTTACTGACTTCCCTGCCAGTTCTCTGTCCCACTGAACCCCGTTCAGGAAGTTCTTCATGCCCACATAGTCCCCTTTCTTGTAGTTTGGCTTCATTCGTCCGGTCCGTGTGTGTGTGTGTGTGTGTGTGAAAATACGCATGTGTGTACCAGGACCTTTGGATCTTTACGTAGCTTGCAAATAAAATTGAGGAATAACAGAAGAAAAGAAATCTTATCCATATTTATTACAGTTTTCAGTGAGGTGGAAAAAAAGATTATTATTAACTGGACACTCATTTATACACACAAAAATTGACAAATATTATACAGCTATATAACTAGAAAAAGCATTTATTTAACATAGGTTCATAGTGTAACTAGCCTCTTCCTGGTGGCTGAGTTAGGTGGGCGCTTGGTCTCGTCTAACTGACCTACGGTCATGGCTGTCTTGGTGGGTGTAATTACTGGACAGTTTTCTGTGTCCTCTCCGGTAATTCCACCCACCTGGACAGTACCGTAGACCAGGTAGACAAGACCAAGTTTCCATCCAACAAGGTCACAAGGTGGGGTGGCGAAAACCGCTGACTTTGGGGAAGTGAGGAAGGGAAGACATCCGGGAGCGAACGGATGGATTCCTGGGTACATGAACCTGGGGAAGGCATGGGTACTGATTAACGAGGCTTACCTCGGAGAAGTGGAGAAGGTAAAAAAACATCCGGAGGCGGACAGATGGATTCTTGGATACATGAACCTGGGGTCATTGATGTCAGCTAGGCCTATATACCTTGTACATATACTTGTAGTAAATATAGATATTATATTAAGTGTATTAATTAGTGTCTTTTGCTATGGGGACGACAAGAAAAGGGAGAGAGGTGAGTAAATATCGCAGGGACTCAAGCGAACATTAGGCTTCAGGACCCAAAAGGAAGACTGACGGTGGATCCTGGCTGCGATTCATGAGGAATAACGCAAGAGTTGATACCCCATGACTGGGTATGTTACGGATGGCTGAATAATAACCACAGTATGATGATCGGATGATAACCAGTGAGTGACGTCTGGATGATAACCAGTGAGTGACGTCTGGATGATGACCACTGAGTGACTTCTGAATGATAACCACTGAGTGACTTCTGGATGATAGCCATTGAGTGACTTCTGGATGATAACCACTGAGTGACTTCTGGATGATGATCACTGAGTGAATTCTGAATGATAACCACTGAGTGAATTCTGGATGACTCACAGGCGTCTTAGTGAAATCGTAGGAGCTCTCAAACATCTGAGTCTCAAGCTGGAGGACTTAATATCAGTGGCGAGTGGACACTTTTCCGGAAGACTGACAGACGATTTTTCCCCACTCCTCTCGCCAGTAAAATATTCCCTGGTTTCTCATAAGCAAAAAACAAATCATTGCACTCTCCCAGGCAGCAATATTTCATTATTCCCAGACCTAATTAATAAAATACATAAATTATTAAACCTTTCCACTAGGCTTTTACCAGAGAGAGTAAAAGCACTTCGAGGTCATATTCCGACCATCGTTGGTCAGAGCCAAAGCAACCCAGAAATAAAAAAGAAGAAGAACCAATATTAAGTGTATATTTGTATGCGCAAGACTTAATCCAACCTTTATCCAATCTCTTACACAGTGTGTATTTCTATCTGGACGATGATTCGAGAATCTAATTATTGGATCGAAAATTAAATACATTCGCTTTGCTGGTATACAAAGTATCATTCTTTTTAATTATTGGATTATGTTGATATGATTAATAATATGCAAATCAGCTGGGGCTACCATGCTGACAGGAATCACCTCAGGTTCAATCCTCGTGGAGCCAAACCCTCCACATACACCACTGCAAAAATGGTGCGAGGACAAAAACACTTGTTGCAGAGCAAACTTTTAATGGGACAACGTTTCACTCTTTGTGGAGAGACTTGTCCCTTTGTTATCATTCTCGTCGTAAATATGGCCTTTCATCTAACATGAGATGAATAGGGGTATAGTCAGCTAGTGCAACAGTCATCACTGGAATATGTGCTATCGTTCATTGGTAACTTGGGTAAGTTTAAGATGGTGAGGCGGAGACGCAACAGACCGAAGGCGTCTTCCTGATGGTAAGGTGACTAGCCTGGGTGGCTGGCCTGTGTACCTGGCGAGGCTGTGGCAGGGCGTCGAGGTGTGCTTGTGCTCGTAACCCATTGTAATCAATAATTGATCTTTCTCTGTGGGGAGCCCATCTTAGATATACATTTCTCTCCTCCCTCCCTCTTCATCTCCCTCTCTTTCTCTCTTTCTCTCTCTCTCTCTCTCTCTCTCTCTCTCTCTCTCTCTCTGACTCTCTCTTTAATGATGTTGATACACTCAAACACGAGCAACAATTTAAAGTACAAAAGGAGTTCATTACTCTAAACAGTGGAATGAAACTTCGGGGCAGAAGATGCAACATAAATGTACATAATTTTTTTTTTGTAAACAGAATTATATACAACTGAAACAAACTTCCTGCCGAAGCTGCCGAAGCTGTAAATGCGAAGACAATACAATTAATTACGAACCAGCTGGGCGAGCACTTTGCAAGTATAGGGTTCTACTTGATGTTACGCTGGGGAAAATAAAATCAATGGATACCTGATGTTTGTTAAGCAACTACATCAAAAAGATCAGTTGACAATGACCTAACCAAATTGATAGTATTTGTGATAGATAGTTGTTAGTTATAGCAATGGTGAGCATTGAAGTAACATCAGTAGTTACAATGGAAATAATTTTAATTAAAGTGAGGTTGTTGTAGCCCATGTCGTCCTTTCGCTTCCATCTTCCCAGTACATTCAATGCTATTTTTGCCCGTATGGTACGTCATTATTTTCCTCTTGTTTTCATGGCGGTGGGAGATGGGCAGAGTGGAGAGGGAGAAAGAGAGAGAGAGAGAAAAAGAGAGAGATTTCTACCTTACCATTCCAATTTCAAACACCTAGAAATTATGTGATAGTCCTTAATGTAGAAAGTAGATGGCTCATCTCAGCAGAAAGCCTCAATGTGCACTCTACTATATCTCTCTTTCACACACACACACACACACACACACACACACACACACACACACACACAGATAGTGACAGGATGTTCCAGAGAGGGTATACAGAAACAAGGGGACACAACTGGAAGCTGAAGACTCAGATGAGTCAAAGGGATGTTCGGAAGCACTTCTTCAGCCATAGAGTAGTTAGGAAGTGGAATAGTCTAGCGAACGATACAGTGGAGGCAGGAACCATACATAGTTTTAAGACAAGGTATGATAAAGCTCATGGAGCAGGGAGAGCAGAGACCCAGTAGCGGACAGCGAAGAGGCGGGGCCAGGAGCTGAGTCTCGACCCCTGCAACCACAATTAGGTGAGTACAATTAGGTGAGTACACATCAGTATGTACTCTCCTGACTGGTGCACATCAGGAGAGCACCGCTTGCCCCGCCTGCCACGGTTGTCTTGTACACATTCTCTCATAACATTATTCAGCCCCAGCATCGTTTATTCCCTTACCTCTCGTCGCTATGGCTTCTGAATGATCTAAACTTAGACGATTTAGAGCACATTTATTATTCATGGTTAATTGGAAAGGTGATGTAGGGTGGAGTCACAATGTACTCATTATTTCAGTGTCCATAATTCACGTACATAACAACGATGAAAATTCGCATTCTGTATTGGATTTTTGATGAGACTATATCCCAGTAATGACCTATGTTTTTAGTGGTAATAATTTTTTTTGAGATTGTGTCTACATGTTGTATTATGTACAATAGCTATATAAAGAAATTATAATATATGAAATGACTGTAATATATTTTTTTGGTGATGTAGCTATGTTCAACGGGTCTGATGAACTCTTTGTAATTTCTGTAATCCTGTTTTTTTGAGCTACCGCTCACAGGATGAGCTGAGCATGGAGTGCTCAATAAACTAGGCACTCAGGCGGCACAGCTAAACCCTGTTGAAGACTCTTTATCAAAAACCTGAGCTAAGACTTCCAGCGGACGGAGAATCGAACCTCCATCACTCCTTGTACTGAACGACACATACTGTTGTAGTGGTTCAAGCAATGCGACCTTCCTAGCTGAGGCTGTGGCAGGTCGCAGAGACTCAGGACAAGGGACCATTGGACGGAAACCAAATGCGAGATTATGATAGTGTGGTGTAAGAAAATTATTCCTTATAATCAGGGGAGTTAAGAAGTGAGGTGGTCTGGCTGGGAGAGAGGTGGTCTGGCTGGGAGTGAGGTGGTCTGGCTGGGAGTGAGGTGGACTCTGTTGATAGTTTCAAAAGTGTGTAATGACAATGCTAAGAAAACAGAGGTTGATAATGCCACGTAATCATTTTCAAAATGAGGGGCCAGGAGTTGTGATTCAACCCCCCTCCAGCGAACACAAGTCGGAGAATAGGCACACACTCGTGCACGTACGCAGCTCCCCCCCCCCCACACACACACTGTTTTAGTTACCATTTTGTCTTAAGCACATGTCAATTCGACACTAGGCCTGTTGTATATGCGTGCGTGCGTGCGTGCGTGTATGTGTGTTTGTATTTCAGTTATGAGTCTACAGAGTGACACTGTTCATATTGAATGTTCTATGGTCATATACTCTGTTATCAGCCTCACTTTATCAACGCTTCTCAGATGTGAACACCTGAGACACTACTAAACACGTGTGAACACCTGAGACACTACTAAACACGTGTGAACACCTGAGACACTACTAAACACGTGTGAACACCTGAGACACTACTAAACACGTGTGAACACCTGAGACACTACTAAACACGTGTGAACACCTGAGACACTACTAAACACGTGTGAACACCTGAGACACTACTAAACACGTGTGAACACCTGAGACACTACTAAACACGTGTGAACACCTGAGACACTACTAAACACGTGTGAACACCTGAGACACTACTAAACACGTGTGAACACCTGAGACACTACTAAACACGTGTGAACACCTGAGACACTACTAAACACGTGTGAACACCTGAGACACTACTAAACACGTGTGAACACCTGAGACACTACTAAACACTGTGAACACCTGAGACACTACTAAACACGTGTGAACACCTGAGACACTACTAAACACGTGTGAACACCTGAGACACTACTAAACACGTGTGAACACCTGAGACACTACTAAACACGTGTGAACACCTGAGACACTACTAAACACGTGTGAACACCTGAGACACTACTAAACACGTGTGAACACCTGAGACACTACTAAACACGTGTGAACACCTGAGACACTACTAAACACGTGTGAACACCTGAGACACTACTAAACACGTGTGAACACCTGAGACACTACTAAACACTGTGAACACCTGAGACACTACTAAACACTGTGAACACCTGAGACACTACTAAACACGTGAACACCTGAGACACTACTAAACACGTGTGAACACCTGAGACACTACTAAACACGTGTGAACACCTGAGACACTACTAAACACGTGTGAACACCTGAGACACTACTAAACACGTGTGAACACCTGAGACACTACTAAACACGTGTGAACACCTGAGACACTACTAAACACGTGTGAACACCTGAGACACTACTAAACACGTGTGAACACCTGAGACACTACTAAACACGTGTGAACACCTGAGACACTACTAAACACGTGTGAACACCTGAGACACTACTAAACACGTGTGAACACCTGAGACACGCGTGCTACAACCACGGTTCGAGTCCTCTTCCATTCTTCTATTCGTCAGGTGACAATCGTTAATTACGACTTATTTCGAGTTCAAGGGGATACACGTGTAAGCTAGAAGCTCGAATGGGCCAAAGAAATACCAGAAGGAATCATTTCAATGTGGAGTTTTACGACTTACTCGCCACGGGTTCAAATCCCTCCCGTTCCGTGGTTTCTTTGCAATCATGTTATTATGATTTCGCGACTCATTTCAATGTCAGGTTACCGACACAAAGAAAAGCAATAGAAAGATATGTAGAGAATTCGAAAGTATATATGACAGCAAATGCAAGAAGAGTATGAACAGATAATGAAGAAACAGGGCATGATGTTTGTTTAATTCATGTTAAGCGCTAAACCCATATGGGTCATTCAGCGCAAGAGGTGGTGGAGGCTTGATCCTCCGTCTGCTGAGCGCGAGACTGACGTGCTTCCTATTTGTACTCACCTATCCAAACAGGGCATGAGAGAAGGATGGATGGCTGTAACGTTAACAGGAAATAGAAAATTGGGAGCAGGGAAAAATAATAAACATTATCAAAAGAAGAGAAAAAGGCAGTGAATGAAAAAAAGATATGAACAAGAGAGAGGATAAGAAGCATTAATATTTTGAATCACGAGACAAGAATGAAAGAAGAGGAGCGGCGAGAGGAACCACAGTAAGTGATAGAGACATGGGGAAGAGGGAAAGAGAAAGAGGTTAAAAAGAAGAGAGGGTAAGAATGAAGGAGGATGAGGGAACAGGGAAAGGAGGGTGAGAGGAAGAGGAGGGGAAGGTAAAGACGAGGAAAAGGAAGAAGTGAAGGAAGATGAGGGAAGAGTGTAAGAGGAAGAAATAGAGTAGTATGGGAGAATGCAAGGGGAAGGGTAACAGCAAAACAAAAAATGGATACATGGAGGAAGAGGAATAGGAAGAGGAAATGAGGAGGAGGAGGAGGAGGAGGAGGAGGGGGGTTCATAGCTCTGGCCATAAGCCACTGTCTCCTCCGTGGCAGTGTACACCACAATTCTACTTAAGGGAACTACAAGACCTTAGCTCAGACAGGAGTTACAAATGATTCATTCTTCCTCTCGTTGTAGTGTTTGTATGTTGTGTGTGCGCTCACCTATTTGTGGTTGCAGGGGTCGAGTCACAGCTCCTGTATGTGTGTTTGAAGGGGCAGCAGAGCTCTAGCTATTGGTCCCGTCGATATCAAACTAATGATTTAAAATCGTGCATGATATCTGTTACTATCGTGACGTTGTTCTCTCACTTCAATATAAGTCTCGAGTTGAAAATAAAAATTCTTAATATCCCTGTGGCTCAACTGGGTGTGTAATTTCCACTTATAAACTCTTATACTTGTGACATTTCCCATGTAGAGTTTATTCTTTACCCCTGTCATTGTTGCAGAGTATTTTGTACGTCGCGATCACATCCCCTCGTATTCCTTGTTCTTCCAGTGACGGAAAATCTAATTACATTACTCTTCTTTTTTTTCTAAAGCTCATAAACTTTAGTGTAGGCACCGTCCCTGTGAGGGTTCCACAGGGGCGCTGCAGACTCGCCAGCAGGTTGTACATGCAATGAAAATAGCTTCGTAAGTGCCACTGTTTCTGGTAATTCATACTTCTGTTATAGTGATCCTATTTTCTATTGCTAACACCCACTAGCACAGGTGTTTACACACCACTAGCAAAGGTGTTAACATATACATACTAGCACAGATGTTAACATCCCTCTAGCACAGGTGTTAATACACCCAGTAACACAGGTGTTAACACACCCACTAGCACAGGTGCTAACACACCCACTAGCACAGGTGTTAATACACCCAGTAACACAGGTGTTAACACACCCATTAGCACAGGTGTTACCACACCCAATAGCACGTGTTAACACAGCCACTGACAAAGGCATTCCACATACATGTGTTAACACACCCAGTAGCACAGGCGCTACACATGCTAGCACAGGTGTCACTCCCACAAGCACAGGTGTTACACCCACAAGCATAGGTATTACAGCCACAAATACAGGTGCCACAGCCACAAGTGTTACTCCCACAAGACCAGGTGTTAAACTCACAAGCACAGGTGTTACACCCACAAGACCAGGTGCAACACCCACAAACACAGGTGTTACGCCATCACAAGTATTACACACGCTGGCACAAAAGTTATACCATCACTGGTGTTACACAAGCTAAGGCAGGTGTTACAAATTAGCACAGGTGTTACACACATTAGCACAAGTGTTATAAATACTAGGAAATGTGTTACACTAGCACAGGTGTTAAACAATCACAGGTGTTGCACACATTTACACAAGTGTTACTCATACTAACACAGGTGTTACACTATCACAGGTTTTGCACACACTATCACAGGTGTTGCACCCACTAGCACAGGTGTTGCACTGTAAGGTAGATCAACAGTATAAGAAGTATATATTAACTCAAAGCAAAACAACTAGAAATTAACTAACTGAACTTGTATATTAGGAGAGTCTGGCTCACCTTCACTCTAGCAGCTAAAATGCGTAGCTTTATTCAATTTGTTAATGGTAATTGAGGCTAACATCTAACCTGTTTACCATAAGTCAAAAATACCTTAATTTCCAAAACAGGGATTAAAGTATTATTATTATTTCTTCATATATATAAAGTAATAATAATCCTTAAGAGTAACGCATCCAGCGCTACTCTTTAGGATGGTGTGGTTCAGTGGACTAGAGCGTCATGTGTTTTCGCTCACCATGAGGCGGGCCAAAGCAGCATGGGTTCGACTTCTTGGCTAGTGCAGTGCTGTTATTGATTATATATATATCCTTAGACAAGGATGTGTGATGTCACCGTGGTTGTTCAATATATTTATAGATGGGGTTGTAAGAGAAGTGAATGCTAGGGTCTTGGCAAGAGGTGTTGGGCTTAAAGATAAAGAAGCAAATACAAAGTGGGAGTTGTCACAGTTGCTTTTGCTGATGACACTTGCTTTTGGGAGATTCTGAAGAGAAGTTGCAGAGGTTGGTGGATGAATTTGGTAGGGTGTGTAAAAGAAGAAAATTGAAAGTGAATATAGGAAAGAGTAAGGTGATGAGGATAACAAAAAGAATAGGTGACGAAAGATTGGATATCAGATTGGAGGGAGAGAGTATGGAGGAGGTGAATGTATTCAGATATTTGGGAGTGGACATGTCGGCGGATGGGTCTATGAAGGATGAGGTGAATCATAGAATTGATGAGGGGAAAAGGGTGAGTGGAGCACTTCGGAGTCTGTGGAGACAAAGAACCTTGTCCATGGAAGTAAAGGGAATGTATGAGAGTATAGTTATACCAACGCTCTTATATGGGTGTGAAGCATGGGTGATGAATGTTGCAACGAGGAGAGGCTGGAGGCAGTGGAGATGTCATGTCTGAGGTCAATGTGTGGTGTGAATATAATGCAGAGAATTCGGAGTTTGGAAATTAGGAGGAGGTGCGGGATTACCAAAACGATTGTCCAGAGAGCTGAGGAGGGGTTGTTGAGGTGGTTTGGACATGTAGAGAGAATGGAACGAGACAGAGTGACTTCGAGAGTGTATAAATCTGTAGTGGAGGGAAGGCGGGGTAGGGGTCGGCCTAGGAAAGGTTGGAGGGAGGGGTAAAGGAAGTTTTGTGTGCGAGGGCTTGGACTTCCAGCAAGCATGTGTGAGCGTATTTGATAGGAGTGAATGGAGGCATATGGTTTTTAATATTGACGTGCTGTTGGAGTGTGAGCAAAGTAACATTTATGAAGGATTCAGGAAACCGGCAGGCCGGACTTGAGTTCTGGAGATGGGAAGTACAGTGCCGGCACTCTGAAGGAGGGTGTTAATGTTGCAGTTTTATAACTGTAGTGTAAAGCACCCTTCTGGCAAGACAGTGATGGAGTGAATGATGATGAAAGTTTTTCTTTTTCGGGCCACCCTGCCTTGGTGGGAATCGGACGATGTGTTAATAAAATAAAATATATATATATATATATATATATATATATATATTGTTTACATCTTAAAAACCTTATTTACATATGTAGGGAGTATAAAATTATATTTAGTATTTTTTTGAAGCTAGCCAGCAATTCTATAAAAAAATCAGATTAGGCAAGAGGATATGGTTGTTGCATATTAACGTTATTATAAACTCAAAACACTTAAGTAAAGACTACACAAGATTTCTATATTCCTTATTTAAGGAATATACAAAACATTTTTATGATTATTTTATGGTTTGTGTTCGTTTCGGATAAGAAAACCTGGCGCAGTAACCCCGGATTAATACAGGTGGGAGCCGGTAACACAGGTCTGGGACGTGTTTCTGAGACACTCAGTGTTACCAAACACTTGGATAAAGCCGTTGAAGCTTTTATTTTCCATATGGAGCTTTTTTGTAGCATAAATGTGAAGGATAAAAATATGGTTGCCAGAATGTAATGGGAGTGAAACATGTTGGGTCTTATTGATTGACATTAACTGCGGTGTTACCAGACACACTAGCACAGGTGTTACCAGACACACTAGCACAGGTGTTACCAGACACACTAGCACAGGTGTTATCGCTCATTAACATACATGAATACGCATAAAAGCACGAATGTTAAAACAACGTAGTGTAGGGGTTAGCACACACTAGCACAGGTGTTAAAACACATGCACATGTGATAACATTCCATTAGCACAGGTGTAAGCACACTAGAACATGGGTGTTAAAACACACACACACACACACACACACACACACACGCACACACACACGCACACACACACACACACTAGCACAAGTATTAACACACTGCGCCCATTAAGCACAGGTGTTAACACACTGCGCCCATTAAGCACAGGTGTTAACACACTCACACCATCAGACATTCCTTCATCACCATTTAGTCATAACACAGCCACTGCTAATGGCGAGATTTCTCCTTCCCTTAGCGCTGACACATCTCCCAAGGGCGCCTCCCCACCACCCTTGTCATGTGCGCGTATCCACCATGTCTTACATATCTCACTCCAAGAGACAAAGCTCTCAGAGACCCACAAGTTCTCTATTCTGGGTCGGTGATTTTGAAGCAGCATGGGGCTTGTTTATTGTTTACCTCACCGCATATCTATTCTGTAGACGGTAGCGTTTAGTGTATATGGATGCAGGATAGGTCTAAGAACTAGGCTTAATTAGTTCCAAGTTAGTATTTCCTAGGAATGCATCAGGATGTTTTACAAAACTGGTATTGTCATCTCTCTGATGCGACCACTGCTATTTACCTTAGTGAACCCGGTCCCGGGACTACATGAATCAGACCTATCTTAGTGAATCCGGCCCCGGTACTACATGAATCCGACCCACCTTAGTGAATCCGGCCCCGGGACTACATGAATCCGACCCACCTTAGTGAATCCGGTCCCGGGACTACATGAATCCGATCCACCTTAGTGAATCCGGTCCTGGGACTACATGAATCCGACCTACCTTAGTGAACCCGGTCCCCGACTGTTTATTACTAGAACGTTTCATTAAAACCCGCCGCCTCATTCTTCTTCATTTGCTCTAATGCCTTGGTAAGTTTGCTGGCGTGTAGTCGGACTGGTATAAATATTAAGTTCATCAAGTGTATTGTTCGCCGCTTCTTCGCATAAATTGTTTGTCATGCCAGAGTCATTTGCATGTGGTAATTCCTGCTCATGTTTCGGGGTGTTGGTGGCACACACATACACGCACGCACGACACACACACACACACACACACACACACACACACACTACAACACAGGCATCAAATAAACAGATGGGTGTATGCTGAAAACGCTGCTTACAACGTATATTTGTCCAGAACTGGAATTATCGGCTGTGGATGCGCTGGACTAAGCCCAAAAAAGAGCAGTAAAATGACTCTTGTAAAAAAAACTATAAATAAAAACTGAAAACCTTAAAGAAGTTTTCGTTGGTTGACAGGAGAAGAGGAGACGCAATAGCCACACATAAGGTCTTCCAAGAAAACGAAAGAATGTGAAGATTTTTTTCTGTCTTCAAGTAGAACACGTGACCATATTTTTTAATTGGGGGGGAAAAAAACTGATGCCGAAAACATACAAGAAAGATTATTTTCAAATGGTGGAGGAAAGAAATGGGACACAAAAAGATAATTACTACAACTATAGTCATTTTTTTTAATTGCATTTATATACTAAAAGCTGGAGAACAACAGCAGTTCTGCTGGTGCAGCTGCACACAGGTGTTCATAAGGAAGAGCTGACAACCTCACTGATACTTCTGAAAGAGAGCAAAGGAACTGTGTGAACCAGTAACAATAATCTTCAAGAAATAATCTGTGGTTTCCATGTTATAAAATAGATATAAAAGCGCTGGAAAAAATATACAAAGAAGAATGACGAAGCTAATAATGCCTCGTGTGAGGAACGTCTCATGAAGAATTATGAGCACTGAGCCAATACTCTTTTGAAGGGGAGTAAAATTATGCAAAATATGACTGCAGTCAGCAAATGTAAGATCAGTTTAGAGAGAATATAAATAAAACCCTGAAAATATTAAACGAAGCCGGAACTCGCAACAAGGGATCCAAAGTAGAAGCAACAAGGGATCCAAAGTAGAAGCAACAAGGGATCCAAAGTAGAAGCAACAAGGGATCCAAAGTAGAAGCAACAAGGGATCCAAAGTAGAAGCAACAACAAGCAAAACCTTAAGATAAGAAATAAACATTAAAGAGCGTAGGTGTTATAAAATACGCTCACAGTGTTTCATGTGTCTGTCACAGAAATGAAAAAGAAATCAGATTTAGAAATTATATAGGAAAAAAGTGGCGCCCCCAATACAGTTTTTTAATTAGTGTAAGAAAGTATCAAGTATTGTGAGTGAAGCAGATACTTTGAGAAGTTTAACCAAGTAGGTTTGTGCTAAGCGTGAGTGTGAGCTGGACCTGCCTAGCATGGGCCAGAACTAAGGTTCTTGAACATGTTAAATAAAAACTGGCGCCACTCACTCATAGTTCTACAGAGTAAACATGCAACATCAAGGTCTTTAAGTATATGCACCCAATTTCTCGATCACCACCTGCAATACCTACTGCTCTGGCTAATCGATTTAAATCTTAAGCATCGCCAAATCACACTAATAGAACACCAGTCATTATTTCTGGGCCAGTACAATGCTCGACTTAAGTCAACTCCAAACACAACAACCTCGAATCCCAATGGTACTAAATTAGTGTTTTTTTCTGTAAAATACACAATGAGTCTGGCAGGCACGATGCTCCATCCGCTAATCAGGATGACAAAAACTCACCTCTCGAAGCTTCATCTAAATGATTTCAACTTTTAAATGAGCTGGAGAATGTGAGGCGAGTAAGTTGGTTGGTTAATTGGGGTTTTAAGCCTATTTACTATACGAGGGTCATTAAGACTGCGGTTCACCACCAGTCAAGAACATTGTATACTCCTTAAACTTCGGACTAACGTAAACTCTCAGTGTATATACACTGATTGATGAACACTCAATGTATGTATTTCAGTAACCATGGTTACCAGTCTCCCAGTAACCATGGTTACCAGTCTCCCAGTAACCATGGTTACCAGCCTCCCCATAGCCATGGTGATCGGTCTCTAAATAACCATTGTAAAGAACATATATTATTATTATTATTATTATCATTATTATTACAATTATTATTATTATTGAGAAAGCAAAAAACCCGCAGGGGTCACACTGCACCTGAGGGAATGGAAGGTAACCAAATGTGATCCAAGCATCGAGAGTGCAGATCCAAATTCCCCTGATCATCATCATCATCATCATCATCATCATCATCATCATCATCATCATCATCATCATCATCATCATCATCATCATCATCATCATCATCATAAATTAAATCCTTTACTATGAATTATAATGTGAATTTACAATGTTTAACAATGATGGTTTCCGTGGATCTCTCTCTTCACTTCCCTGGTAATGCCAAGCATTTCGGGCACAAATATTTTTTTTACAAATTCACCTGCAACCAAGGATGTGTTGGCAAAGGCATTTTGAAATCATAGTTTTATCTTAATTGGTTAAAGATACCTTGTCAGCGCATTTATAGAGCCTTAAGAAGTGCCTCCATATATTTCAGGGGTGGCAGGAAGACAGGGAGGCAGAGAGGCAGCTGGGCAGAGAGGCAGGGAGGCAGAGAAGCAGATATGCAAGGAGGCAAATAGGGAGGGAGGCAGAGAGGCAGATAGGCTGAGAGGCAGAGAGGCAGGGAGGCAGAGAGGCAGGGAAGGAGAAAATAAAATCAACTTGATAAATCTGCGAGGAACGTGTGTGAAATTTTGGATGCCTTTTTTTTTTATCTCGAGTAATAAAAGGAGATATTTGCATGCTTGCCAGAGATTACAGCCTGTTAAACATGAGCGCATCTGAAGCGTTAAAACATTTCTCAAGCGCTACTTTACCCAAAATTTCTACAGTGATGGAAGTCCTGCATAAAATATACGCAAGAGTTACTAATTAATGTGCAGGAGGGAAGGATGGGGGGGGGGGGTGAGGCTGCTGAGGAACAAGAGTAGCTAGGAACAACAAGAGCAGCTAGGAACAACAAGAGTAGCTAGGAACAACAAGAGTAGCTAGGAACCACAAGAGAAGCTAGGAACAACAAGAGTAGCTAGGAACAACAAGAGCAGCTAGGAACAACAAGAGCAGCTAGGAACAACAAGAGTAGCTAGGAACAACAAGAGTAGCTAGGAACAACAAGAGTAGCTAGGAACAACAAGAGCAGCTAGGAATAACAAGAGTAGCTAGGAACAACAAGAGTAGCTAGGAACAACAAGAGTAGCTAGGAACAACAAGAGACAGCTAGGAATAACAAGAGTAGCTAGGAACAACAAGAGTAGCTAGGAACAACAAGAGTAGCTAGGAACAACAAGAACAGCTATGAATAACAAGAGTAGCTAGGAATAACAAGAGAAGCTTAGAACGACAAGAGTAGCTAAGAACAACAAGAGTAGCTAGGAACAACAAGAGTAGAACAGAGCTAGGAACAACAAGAGTGTAGACAAAGAGTGCTAGACAAAGTAGCTAGGAACAACAAGAGTAGCTAGGAATAACAAGAGTAGCTAGGAACAACAAGAGAAGCTTAGAACGACAAGAGTAGCTAGGAACAACAAGAGTTGCTAGGAACAACAAGAGTGGCTAGGAACAACAAGAGTAGCTAGGAACAGCAAGAGTAGCTAGGAACAACAAGAGTAGCAAGGAATAACAAGAGTAGCTAGGAACCACAAGAGAAGCTTAGAACGACAACAGTAGCTAGGAACAACAAGAGTTGCTAGGAACAACAAGAGTGGCTAGGAACAACAAGAGTAGCTAGGAACAACAAGAGTAGCTAGGAACAACAAGAGTAGCTAGGAATAACAAAAGTAGCTAAATATAACAAGAGTAGCTAGGAACAACAAGAGTAGCTAGGAACAACAAGAGTAGCTAGGAATAGCAAGAGTAGCTAGGAATAACAAGAGTAGCTAGGAACAAAAAGAGAAGCTTAGAACGACAAGAGTAGCTAGGAACAACAAGAGTAGCTAGGAATAGCAAGAGTAGCTAGTAATAACAAGAGTAACTAGGAATAACAAAAGTAGCTAGGTATAACAAGAGTAGCTAGGAACAAGATTAGCTAGGAACAAGAGTAGCTAGGAACAATAAGAATAGCTAGCAACAACAAGAATAGCTAGTAATAACAACTGTAGCTAATAACAACAAGAGTAACGATAATAATAACAAGAGTAGCTGGGAATAACAAGAGACAAAATAGCAACAAGAGTAGCTAGGAACAAAGTAGCTAGAACAATAAAATAGCTAGAACAAAAGAAATAGTAGAAATAACAACATGTAGCTAGAAACACAATAGTAGACAATAATAATAACAAGAGTAGCTAGAAACGACAATAGTAGCGACAATAATAACAACAAGAGTAACTAGAAACGACAATAGTAGCGACAACAATAAAAACAAGAGTAACTAGAAACGACAATAGTAGCGACAACAATAACAACAAGTGTAACTAGAAACGACAATAGTAGCGACAACAATAACAACAAGAGTAACTAGAAACGACAATAGTAGCGACAATAATAACAAGAGTAACTAGAAACGACAATAGTAGCGACAACAATAACATCAAGAGTAACTAGAAACGACAATAGTAGCGACAACAATAACGACAACAATAACAACAAGAGTAACTAGAAACGACAATAGTAGCGACAACAATAACAACAAGAGTAACTAGAAACGACAATAGTAGCGACAACAATAACAACAAGAGTAGCTGGAGAATAATGCGTGTATCAGGAAAGCAACAATAGTGACAACAACAACAACAAGAGAAGCGACGACAGCAGCAGCAAGAACAGTTCCAAAAAAAAGGCAGCAGCAGCGAGAGAAGTGACGAATGAAACAGCAATAACCGAGTAGCAGCAGCAACAACAACAGCAATAGCAAGAGCAACATAAAAAACAAAAGCATTAACGCCAAGAACAAAAGTAGCAGCAACAACAAAAGTAAAAGCAGCAACAACTACAGCATTAATTACAATAGCAACAATAGCAGCAACAACAAAAGCATCATCATCAACAGAAGAAACAACAGCAAGAGAAGCATCAACAGCAGAACAAGAGTAATATCAACAGCAGTAGCAACAGTAAGAGCAACATCAACAGCAGCAATAGCAAGAAT
>WNWK01007423.1:0-45000 GCA_009830355.1 Cherax destructor | reverse complement strand
TCTTTATCGTTTTTTCTTCTCCTTCTAATTAATAATAATAATAATAATAATAATAATAATAATAATAATAATAATAATAAAAATGGTAATAATAAAATTATCATCATTATTGTTGTTGGTGTTATTTTCATTATTAATAATCTAAAGATTGTCTAATACATTCCTTGTCCTCTCACAGGGCCTAAGATGTACCTATACTGAAAGCTGTGCTCAAATATGGGATGATTCTCTCCTCATGTGTGATGATATTCAAGTCTCGACTCATGTCCCAAGGGACTATTTTCATTTAGGAATATTATTATTAGTAATATTTTTTTAAATAATAATAATAGTTAATCATAATAAATAAAAACAATTAATAAATAATAATAATAATAATAATAATAATAACTGATTCATGAAGCTGGTCAACAACTTCCTAACATGGACCACAGACCAGAGCTTTGCCCTTGTTTACTCTGGCTTTAACAATCAGCTGCCTTGAGGAGTTGCAGTTTAAATGCACAAATTTACGAGACAATTTTAAGTGCTTTAATATCAAAGAGTCTCTGTCAACTTCATTAAATTACCACAGAAATATCGTCTACCTTCAGATGATTCCCCTCCACTAAATGCATTTCTATGTATTTTTTCATGGTAGAAAATATCTAGGATGGCAAAAAAATATATTAATCCCGAACAAAGTTCAAAATATGCTTACAATAGAGTCCGGAGTGTGACAAAAGATAGCTCAGCAACTCTTGCCTTGACCTGCC
Source organism: Cherax destructor (assembly GCA_009830355.1). Taxonomy (NCBI): domain Eukaryota; kingdom Metazoa; phylum Arthropoda; class Malacostraca; order Decapoda; family Parastacidae; genus Cherax; species Cherax destructor. The sequence continues at coordinate 44,245 of WNWK01007423.1, read as the reverse complement.
TGCCGGGGGCATGGAAACCCACTGAGTAATGGCTTCGAGGACGTGGGTGGTGCTTCATATTTAAGCCCTGGCCGGAGCTCCTCGTCTCATTAGACACCGTTACACGCGGCATGTACATGTGGTCGCCTACTCTGCGTCTATACACACCCTCAAGAGCTCACGGGAGATGCTGGGGGGGCGGTAGTGTCGAGTTCAATGGGGGTTCTGTGTGTGTGAGGGGTGGGGTGGGGGTTGGTGGGTGCGAGGCTAGACGCCAACACCAGCTATCACTCCTTAAGATGATCAAGGGTGTTGTTATTGTTGTTTATTGGTCAGGGGAAACCCCAGTACACGGGTCTCTGTCTTAAGATGACCCTTTCAGCGGTGATTTTATGACATCTTACAGCGGGGAAGCAGCAAGATGCTGTGTCCAAGGACAAGTGAAGGTGTGATTAATGACGAACCTATGGTGGTCCAAGGCAGCAGCTATATCTGGCTTACACTGAGGTGATCAAGGGTGTTCTGAGGTGTCCTTGTAAAGTACTCCACACCCAGTGAACGAAAACTGTAGAGAACAATTGACAGCAATCTGCTTCTGTGTAAATATACAGATAAAAAAAAAAGAGTAGCAAAGTAGAAGCATGAAGTAGGAGGGTGCACACGTTTTCAGAGGTTTAGTTGGTTAAAAGACTTGGTTAAAAAGAAGTTTAGAACACGTGAAAAACAAACAGAATGAAAGCGAACACGTGAGCTGCCAGCAAGTTGTTTACCTTAGTGATGAAACAAACGAGAGGCTAAAACTCATTGACATACATTTAGACTTAATTTAATGGCATATGTAGTACGTGGCGCCAACTGGCTCTCAAAAGTGAAGCCTCAGTGTGCACGGGCATTTATAAATTTCCTTGTAAGGATTGTGATGAGTTTTACTTCGGACAGTATCGAAAGAACTTGAAAAAAAAATGTGGAACGAAAAGGGAGTTAAATACGAAGAAGAAAACTTTGCCCCATCCAAATATATAAGTGAATATTATCATCAGCTTTCCTGGCAGTGTTCTGCTAAAACTGACTTCAGAGAAGCACTTACGACATGAAGGTTCCGAAACTTCCTATATAAATAACTTTGCAAAGTTTATCATTACTCAGGAGAGTGGCTGCCAGGTGTAGTGGGGGATTGTATGGTGACTAATACCTCAAACTTAACCAGGTGCGGTCACTTGACCTGATTGTTTCATTCTTACAGGTGATATATCTTGAGAGAGAGAGAGAGAGAGAGAGAGAGAGAGAGAGAGAGAGAGAGAGAGAGAGAGAGAGAGAGTAATGATGGCTGGACCTCACTAGTGGCGCTGTCGCTCCCACTAGTGCAAGTCACCTCAATATCAGGTTTCACTGTAATTATTATGAAGATAAATAGAGCTTTCACAGATCATTTTTCTCAGAGAGCTGCTATTAAAATCACAAAGCTGTTTATTTAGTTGCTCAAATATTTATCTAAGCTTTCAAGTCCTCTGGAAAAGATAAATACAATACTTCAGAGAAGTAGAATATTTTGTTGTTTTGATATCATCAGGAGCCAGTGCTTTATATATTATACAAGCAGGGGGGATGCGCAAATTAGGGTCCACACGCATGTCATAATATTTACAAATATTTGGAACATTATATTTGGTTCTTATATGATAATGACATTCACTACAGACAAGCAGATGAACAAGACACATCTACAACAGTTGAATATCTTTACTGTCGAAACGTATCGCCGTCTCTGCAGGCTTCTTGAAAACACTTCTCAAGGCTGAGGGACTGATCAACTCAAATATAGGTCTTCAAGGCTGAGGGACTGATCAACTCAAATATAGGTCATCAAGGCTGAGGGACTGATCAACTCAAAACTAGGTCTTCAAGGTTGAGGGACTGATCAACTCAAATATAGGTCTTCAAGGCTGAGGGACTGATCAACTCAAATATAGGTCATCAAGGCTGAGGGACTGATCAACTCAAATATAGGTCTTCAAGGCTGAGGGACTGATCAACTCAAATATAGGTCATCAAGGCTGAGGGACTGATCAACTCAAAACTAGGTTTTCAAGGCTGAGGGACTGATCAACTCAAATATAGGTCATCAAGGCTGAGGGACTGATCAACTCAAATATAGGTCATCAAGGCTGAGGGACTGATCAACTCAAATATAGGTCATCAAGGCTGAGGGACTGATCAACTCAAATATAGGTCTTCAAGGCTGAGGGACTGATCAACTCAAAACGAGGTCTTCAAGGCTGAGGGACTGATCAACTCAAAACGAGGTCTTCTCTGTTGCTTCTTTCTACAATATTCGATGCTTCTCTAATCGGCTGAAAAAGCCTGAGAGAAGCTCACTCATCTTATCTTGTTGCTGAGTCGCACACCCAAGTGTATCTTTGCTTAGCCGATATTTTTAATGCTGGTGACATAATCCACTATACTATACGCTGGAGAACTTTGTCTTCGAGAGCATTTACTGTACCTGACATGTAGCTACAGTGGATTTCGGGGATCTTTGCCCCACTGCAAAGACCAAACCAGTGGTATGTAGCCATATATATATATATATATATATATATATATATATATATATATATATATATATATGTGTGTGTGTGTGTGTGTGTGTGTGTGTGTGTGTGTGTATGTGCGTGTGTGTGTATGTTTAATTATTTATTTATCATGGTTCACAAATTAGGGCCCACAGGCATACCTGGTTATTACATATACATGATAACACGCAAATGAGGACCATCAGGTGTATCTTATTTATGTTAACAAATGTTCAAATTTATTTTCATTAACATAATAAACACAGGTATATGTCAACTATTATCATTTCCAATCTGTATTATGGTAATGGAAAGTTGTTTGAGTGTTTGTTAACATGAATGAGATTCTCGCCTGAGATATGATTTATGTCCCCTTGATCACTTGCTGAGTTGTTTGTGTGTGTGTTCGGAGGAAGGCGAGGGAGGGGCGAGGAGTGTACAGGTCGAGACTCAGCTCCTGTCCCCGCCTTTTTAACTTCAAGACTGGCCGGCATTTGCTGCTTTCTCTTCTCTGGAGTCAAGATCAAACCTATTCGTGAAGCTGCGTATGGTGTTTCCTTCCAGCAATTTGTCTTACTAGCTCATTCAAGTAAAGAATGTTTCCTAACATTCCTCTGACTCGTCTGTGTTTTTATCTTTCATCTATACAAACTTCTGAAAAAAAAGCGAACTGGAGCGAACATTTAGCTAAGTAAAACACAAGATTCATTTCGTTAAATTAACAGAGGAAAAAAACAACTCATTTCCAGAGACTTACGAAACAGAAGAATCCAAGACAGGATTTCCGAGTTCTAAGTACATGACCCACACGGGTTTACCGTTTCATACAATATATTCGAAACATTCCTTAAATATTAATTTTGACTTATATGTCCCTGTCACAGTAACACGACACAACACAGTGTTCCAGTCACTGTGACAGTAACACAACACAGTGTTGTTATTATTATTATTATTATTATTATTATTATTATTAATTATTAACACATCGGCCGTTTCCCACCAAGGCAGGGTGGCCCGAAAAAGAAAAATTTTCATCATCATTCACTCCATCACTGTCTTTCCAGAGGCATGCTTACACTACAGTTATGAAACTGCAACATTTATCATCCCTCCTTCAGAGTGCAGACACTGTACTTCCCATCTCCAGGACTCAAGTCCGGCCTGCCGGTTTCCCTGAATCCCTTCATAAATGTTACTTTGATTTCACTCCAACAGCACGTCAAGTATTAAAAGCCATTTGTCTCAATTCACTCCTACCAAATACGCTCACACATGCTTGCTGGAAGTCCAAGCCCCTCGCACACAAAACCTCCTTTACCCCCTCCCTCCAACCTTTCCTAGGCCGACCCCTACCCCGCCTTCCCTCCACTACAGATTTATACACTCTCAAAGTCATTCTACTTTGTTCAATTCTCTCTACATGTCCAAACCACCTCAACAACTTCTCAGCCCTCTGGATAATAGTCTTGGTAATCCCGCTCCTTCTTCTAATTTCCACACTACGAATTCGCTGCATTATATTCACACCACACATTGATCTGAGACATGACATCTCCACTGCCTCCAGCCTTCTCCTTGTTGCAACATTCATCACCCATGCTTCACACCCATATAAGAGTGTTGGTATAACTATACTCTCATACATTCCCCTCTTTGCTTCCATGGACAAAGTTCTTTGCCTCCACAGACTCCCAAGTGCACCACTTTCCCTTTCACCCTCATCAGTTCTATGATTCACCTCATCCTTCACAGACCCATCTGCTGACACGTCCACTCCTAAATATCTGAATACATTCACCTCCTTCATACTCTCTCCCTAGAATCTGATATTCAATCTTTCATCACCTAATCTTTTTGTTATCCTCATCACCTTACTCTTTCCTATATTCACTTTCAATTTCCTTCTTTTACATACCCTACCAAACTCATCCACCAACCTCTGCAACTTCTCTTCAGAATCTCCCAAAAGCACAGTGTCATCAGCAAAAAGTAGCTGTGACAACTCCCACTTTGTGTTAGATTCTTTATCTTTTAACCCCACACCTCTTGCCAACACCCGTGCATTCACTTCTCTTACAACCCCATCTATAAATATATTGAACAACCATGGTGACATCACACATCCTTGTCTAAGGCCTACGTTTACTGGGAAATAATCTCCCTCTCCTACATACTCTAACCTGAGCCTCACTATCCTCGTATAAACTCTTCACTGCTTTCAGTAACCTACCTCCTATTCCATACACCTGCAACATCTGCAACATTGCCCCCTATCCACCCTGTCATACGCCTTTTCCAAATCCATAAATGCCACAAAACCTCTTTACCCTTATCTAAATACTGTTCAGCTACATGTTTCACTGTAAACACTTGGTCTACACACCCCCTACCTTTCCTAAAACCTCCTTGTTCATCTGCTATCCTACTCTCCATCTTGCTCTTAATTCTTTCAGTAATAACTTTGCCATACACTTTACCAGGTATACTCAACACACTTATTTCCCTATAATTTTTGCACTCTCTTTTGTCCCCTTTGCCTTTGTACAAAGGAACTGTGCATGCTCTCTGCCAATCCCTAGGTACCTTAACCTCTTCCATACATTTATTAAATAATAGCACCAACCACTCCAAAACTATATCTCCACCTGCTTTTAACATTTCTATCTTTATCCCATCAATCCCAGCTACCTTACCCCCTTTCATTTTACCCACTGACCTACGAACTTCCCCCACACTCACAACTGGCTCTTCCTCACTTCTACAAGATGTTATTCCTCCTTGCCCTATACACGAAATCACAGCTTCCCTGTCTTCATCAACATTTAACAATTCCTCAAAATATTCCCTCCATCTTCCCGATACCTCTAACTCTTCATTTAATAACTCTCCTCTCCTATTTTTAACTGTCAAATCCATTCGTTCCCTAGCCTAATACAACAAAATATATTTTAGATAAGTTTACAATAATTTAATAATAAACAAACACAATGAAATAATTTTTTCGTTAGGTTCAGAATGAATTTTGCGAAATTATTGCCTACACAAATTTTCGCATGCCTTATTCGGCAAGAAGAGCGTTGCTATTTATGCCAAAATCGCAAGTTTCACCTATTCGACACGATATATATATATATATATATATATATATATATATATATATATATATATATATATATATATACATATTTGATCCCAGTGGGATCAGAGACCTTGGGATCATGGAAAAAAATGACACACGTTTCCTTAAAGAACTGGGTTCCAGACTCATCGACACCACCAGGGACCCAAGGGCAGCCACTTTCATGTTCCAACACCTCAGCCTGGCCATCCAGAGGGAAAATGCATGCTGCATACTGGGTTCACGTCCGGCTTCGGAGGAGCTGGAGGACATTCATAATCTTTGATATATTATAACAATGTATTCATGTTTGTGCTTTCTGTCAATGTATTCTGTCTATACATATATATATATATATATATATATATATATATATATATATATATATATATATATATATATATATATATATATATATATATTCTAGTAAAGACCTCTTATCTTACAATATTCATTTTATTACTCATAGACAAACATATTTAATACATCGCCCAAGGTTATATATTAACATTTTGCATTATTTTTATATGCAAATAATGTGTCTAACAGAGACTAGCAAGCCAGTGTGAAGACCATGTTTGAAGGTCAGGCTTGGAGGTCAAGGTTGTAAGGTACACTATTTAGGGGGATTAATCAGATTTGATCCAAGGAAGTGGAGGGCGAATATAATTCCTTAAATCAAGAAACCTGCAGCTGCATCAAATTGGAGGGGGTATTAAAGTGAGGGAGGTATTAAAGTGAGGGGGTATTAAAGTGAGGGAGGTATTAAAGTGAGGGAGGTATTAAAGTGAGGGAGGTATTAAAGTGAGGGAGGTATTGAAGTGAGGGAGGTATTAAAGTGAGGGAGGTATTAAAGTGAGGGAGGTATTAAAGTGTGGGAGGTATTAAAATGAGGGAGGTATTAAAGTGAGGGAGGTATTAAAGTGAGGGGGTATTAAAGTGAGGGAGGTATTAATGTGAGGGGGTATTAAAGTGAAGGAAGTATTAAAGTGAGGGAAGTATTAAAGTGAGGGGGTATTAAAGTGAGGGAGGTATTAAAGTGAGGGAGGTATTAAAGTGAGGAGGTATTAAAGTGAGGGAGGTATTAAAGTGTAGGAGGTATTAAAATGAGGGAGGTATTAAAGTGAGGGAGGTATTAAAGTGAGGGAGGTATTAAAGTGAGGGAGGTATTAAAGTGAGGGGTATTAAAGTGAGGGAGGTATTAAAGTGAGGGAGGTATTAAAGTGAGGGGGTATTAAAGTGAGGGGGTATTAAAGTGAGGGAGGTATTAAAGTGAGGGAGGTATTAAAGTGAGGGAGGTATTAAAGTGAGGGAGGTATTAAAGTGAGTGAGGTATTAAAGTGTGGGAGGCATTAAAGTGAGGGAAGTATTAAAGTGAGGGAAGTATTAAAGTAAGGGAGGCATTAAAGTAAGGGAGGTATTAAAGTAAGGGAGGTATTAAAGTAAGGGAGGTATTAAAGTGAGGGAGGTATTAAAGTGAGGGAGGTATTAAATTGAGTGAGGTATTAAAGTGAAGGAGGTATTAAAGTGAGGGAGGTATTAAAGTGAGGGGGTATTAAAGTGAAGGAAGTATTAAAGTGAGGGAAGTATTAAAGTGAGGGAGGTATTAAAGTGAGGGAGGTATTAAAGTGAGGGAGGTATTAAAGTGAGTGGGTATTAAAGTAAGGGAGGTATTAAAGTGAGTGGGTATTAAAGTGAGGGAGGTATTAAAGTGAGGGAGGTATTAAAGTGAGGGAGGTATTAAAGTGAGGGAGGTATTAAAGTGAGGGAGGTATTAAAGTGAGGGAAGTATTAAAGTGAGTGGGTATTAAAGTGAGGGGGTATTAAAGTGAAGGAAGTATTAAAGTGAGGGAAGTATTAAAGTGAGGGGGTATTAAAGTGAGGGAGATATTAAAGTGAGGGAGGTATTAAAGTGAGGGGGATTATTGAAGGTGTACAGTTTGTGTTAGAAGGCACGTCAAGCAAGGTGTGGAACCAGACAGCAGGGGCGTTCATCCCTGGAAGCATCCTTCAGGTATCCTTCAAGCAAATCCTGGTCAAGGCTATGGGTATGAATGATCATACATACAATGGGGGACCAATTCCTGAACCCATCATGTGCCTCTGTAATCTTTTGACTACCGCCCACAGGATGGGTATGGGGTGACTACCATTCACAGATTACAAAGTTCATGGACCAGCACAACCAACATAACCCGAACCAGCATGGCTTTAGAGCGGGACGATCATGCCTGTCACAGCTGCTGAACCATTATGACAGAATTACGGAGGCATTGGAGGACGACCAAAACGCAGATGTGACTTACACAGATTTTGCAAAGGCGTTTGAAAAATGCGATCATGGAGTGATAGCGCACAAAATGAGGGCCATAGGCATTACGGGGAAGGTAGGCAGATAGATTTTGAGTTCCTAATACACAGAACACAAAAAGTAGTAATGAACAGGGCAAGATCCAGCATCAGCGAGGTCAAAAGCTCAGTGCCCCAAGGCACTGTCCTGGCACCTCTGCTGTTTCTCATCCTCATAGCAGACATAGATAAAAATACCCAGCACACTTTTGTATCATCATTTGCAGATGACACTAAAATAAGCATGATAGTCACTACGGTAGAGGACACTGAAAAAATACAGGAGGACATAAGCAGGGTCTTCCAGTGGGCAGTGGAGAACATGACGTTCAATGGTAATAAGTTTCAGCTGCTTAGGTATGGAAAAAATGAAGAACTCAAAAGGAACACTATATACAAAACGCAAGAGGATCACCACATAGAACGAAAGGAACACGTAAAGGACTTGGGAATAATTATGTCTGCTGATCTGTCTTTTAAAGACCATAACAAGACAAAGATCACAACAGCCAGGAAGATGACGGGGTGGGTATTGAGAACTTTCAAAACAAGGGAAATAATGCCGATGGTGACACTTCAAATCGCTAGTGCTCCCTCACTTAGAATATTGCTCTGTGCTGACGGCCCCGTTCAGGGCAGGAGAAATATCAGAGCTGGAACAAATTCAGAGATCGTTTACGGCTCACATTGAGCCACTGAAACATCTAAATTATTGGGAACGCCTTCAAGTCTTGAACATGTACTCATTGGAGCGGAGGAGAGAGAGATAAATGATAATATATACTTGGAAAGTACTTGAGGGCCTGGTCCCAAATCTGCACACTGCCATAACAACATACTGGAGTGAGAGATATGGAAGAAAGTGTAAAATAAACCCAGTGAGGAGCAGGGGTGCGGTGGGGACAATACGGGAGCACTGTATTAACATCCGGGGTCCCAGACTATTCAACATCTTACCAGAAGATATCCGAAACATCGCTGGAACCAGTGTAGAAGCCTTCAAGAGGAAACTGGACAAGTATCTTCATCGGGTGCCAGATCAACCAGGCTGTGATGGATATGTGGGGCAGCGGGCCTCCAGCAGCAACAGCCTGGTTGACCAGGCAAGCACCAGACGAGCCTGGCCCATGGCCGGGCTCAGAGAGTAGATAAACTCTCGAAACTCTTCAAAGGTATATCAAAGGTATATCAAAGGATGGGTATGGGGTGACTACCGTTCATAGGATGGGTATGGGGTGACTACCATCCACAGGATGGGTATGGGGTGACTACCATCCACAGGATGGGTATGGGGTGACTACCGTCGACAGGATGGGTATGGGGCGACTACCGTCCACAGGATGGGTATGGGGCGACTACCGTCCACAGTAGGGATGTATCGGATGTGAAAAAGTTAGATATCCGGTATGCGGATGTGTATACGGATGTCTTACTTGCTTATTTTGCGGATGCGGATGCGGATGCGGATATCTGCTTACAGTAAAATACGGATGCGGATGCGGATGCGGATATCTGCTTACAGTAAAATACGGATGCGGATGAGGATGCGGATATCTGCTTACAGTAAAATGCGGATGCGGATGCGGATTACGGATGTCACATCTTGACATCCGGGCGGATGCGGATGCGGATTTTGCAGGACAGTCATAAAACACCTGATTTTTGTTTTTTTACCACATGGCAAATACTTTCATTACATAATACTTTTAATACATAATACTTTTATTACATAATCAATTGACATTTGCTTAATACTTAAAGTTTATGATTGGAAGGTTTTTCTTCAAGAATAACAGTTTCTCTGCATTTTCTGCCAGAAGTCGTTTTCGTTTGTTGGGCTTTATCAAGCCACAAACACATCTCATATCTGTTTGTGACTGAGATCTGTTTGTCACAAACAGATCTCAGTCCAATACAAAGGAGAATGGGTTTGATTGGTGTCGTGGGTGTGGGAGTGAATTCTTGGGTAGCGTTGGGTAGTGGTGATTTTGATAACGACTTGCCTTGCATGGGCCAGTAGGCCTTCTGCAGTGTTCCTCCATAAGAACATAAGAAAGGAGGAACACTGCAGCAGGCCTGTTGGCCCATACTAGGTAAGTCCTTCACAATCCGTCCCACTAACAATATTTTCCCACTCAAATCCAACCCCTCTCACTCGTGTGTTTATCCAACCTAATATGTTTATCAAACGCTATTTACATCCCTATATTAATTCCTGTTTTCCATTTATACACCTCCACAGTGTTACTGTGTGTGTGTCTCTCACACTTATGTAGATGAATGGTTCAGAGAACCGACAAGTTGATAAATTAGACACATATGCAACACTTGGGTATCTTTATTGAGGAAACGTTTCGCCACACAGTGGCTTCATCAGTCCAATACAAAGGAGAATGATGTAATCAGTCCCTTAACCTTGACTCAATGTTGTCAGTCCATCAATCTTGATAATAATACAACATATGTGTGAAGAAGTGACTTATATACCGTAGGCAGGAGAGGTGCAGCAGCAGTAGCAGGTGTCACATTTGACCAATGTGGAAGTAGGTGGTGGCCAAGGGTTAGGCAAGTGAAGAATTCCCTGTATTAAGATACCAAGATGTTGCTGTGTCAGACAGCAACTCCAGGCTGAGGGACTGATTACCTCAAACTCCTGTTCTTCACGATTCTCCTTTGTATGGACTGATGAAGCCACTGTGTGGCGAAACGTTTCCTCAATAAAAATACATAAGAACATAAGAAAGGAGGAACACTGCAACAGGCCTGCTGGCCCATACTAGGCAAGTCCTTCACAATCCATCCCACTAACAAAATATTTGCTCAACCTAATTTTCAATGCATATGTGTCTAATAAACACATAAGCAGTATAATTTATAATTTATTTCCATTGCATATGTGTCTAATTTATCAGCCTTGTAGGGTTATTGAAGCTAGCACCTTGGGTAGTTTTAAATTTAGGTTGGATAAATTCATGAGTGAGAGGGGTTGGATTTGAGTGGGACTTGCACATGAGTAAATAGAATTATCAAAGCTTATTTCTTGGATAGAATTGAAAATTTGGTTGGGCAGCATACATGAGGGGGATTACAAACAAACCCCTGGCTGTCTTCAAGCAGGCACTGAACAGGCACCTAAAGTCGGTACCTGACCAGCCAGGCTGTGGTTCGTACGTTGGACTGCGTGCGGCCAGCAGTAACAGCCTGGTTGATCAGGCTCTGGTCAAACATGAGGCCTGGTCACAGACCGGGCCGCAGGGGCGTTGACCCCTGGAATTCTCTCCAGGTAAACTCCAGGTTAGTGGGGTGGATTGTGAAGGACCTGCCTAGTATGGGCCAAGAGGCCTGCTGCAGTGTTCCTCTTTTCTTATGTTCTCTCTTCTCTCTCTCTCTCTCTCTCTCTCTCTCTCTCTGCACAGGTTATTAAGTTATAATATTTGAAGCTGCAATGTTAATTTGTAAATCATAAGAACAAGTTTGTGGGAAACAAACATGCAAGCACTGTAATTTAGGTTATAATATCCGCCACATCCGCTTTGTTTGGCACGGATGCGGATGCGGATGCGGATATTTATTCAATAGTGATTACGGATGCGGACGCGGATGCGGATGTCTCATTTAGGAAAAATACGGATGCGGATGCGGATGCGGATGTCTCATTTAGAAAAATACGGATGCGGATGCGGATGCGGATGTCTCATTTAGAAAAAATACGGATGCGGATGCGGATGTAAGAATTTATGCGAATGCTCCGGGGATGCGGATGCGGATACGGATATCCGATACATCCCTAGTCCACAGGATGGGTGTGGGGTGACTACCGTCCACAGGATGGGTATGGGGCAACTACCGTCCACAGGATGGGTATAGGGCAACTACCGTCCACAGGATGGGTATGGGGTGACTACCGTCCACAGGATGGGTGTGGGGTGACTACCGTCCACAGGATGGGTGTGGGGTGACTACCGTCCACAGGATGGGTGTGGGGTGACTACCGTCCACAGGATGGGTATGGGGTGACTACCGTCCACAGGATGGGTATGGGGCGACTACCGTCGACAGGATGGGTATGGGGTGACTACCGTCGACAGGATGGGTGTGGGGTGACTACCGTCCACAGGGTGGGTGTGGGGTGACTACCGTCCACAGGATGGGTATGGGGTGACTACTGTCGACAGGATGGGTATGGGGCGACTACCGTACACAGGATGGGTATGGGGCGACTACCGTCCACAGGATGGGTGTGGGGTGACTACCGTCCACAGGATGGGTATGGGGGCAACTACCGTCCACAGGATGGGTATGGGGCAACTACCGTCCACAGGATGGGTATGGGGCGACTACCGTCCACAGGATGGGTATGGGGCGACTACCGTCCACAGGATGGGTATGGGGTGACTACCGTCCACAGGATGGGTATGGGGTGACTACCGTCCACAGGATGGGTATGGGGCGACTACCGTCGACAGGATGGGTATGGGGTGACTACCGTCCACAGGGTGGGTGTGGGGTGACTACCGTCCACAGGGTGGGTGTTGGGTGACTACCGACCACAGGATGGGTATGGGGTGACTACCGTCGACAGGATGGGTGTGGGGTGACTACCGTCCACAGGATGGTTAAAATCTTCCACACACACACGCGCACACACGCACACACGCACGCACACACACACGCACGCACACACGCACGAACGCGCGCGCGCACACACGCCCCTCACCCAAAAAAACTCCTTTACCCCCTCCCTCCAACCTTTTCGAGGACGACTCCTACCCCTCCTTCCTTCCCTTACAGATTTATACGCTCTCCAAGTCATTCTACTTTGTTCCATTCTCTCTAAATGACCAAATCACCTCAACAACCCCTCTTCGACCCTCTGACTAATACTTTTAGTAACTCCACACCTCCTAGAAACAACAACAGGCCTAGTGTCTAATCGACATGTTCCTAGGACAAAATTGTAACACACACACACACTGCAGGAAGGCCTTCGACACAGTTCCTCACATGAGATTAGTAAAGAAGTTGGAAGAACAAACATGTATAACAGGAAAGGCACTGGAATGGATCAGGGAATACCTCACAGGGAGGCAACAACGGGTCATGGTGCGTGGTGAGGTATCACAGTGGGCGCCTGTGACGAGCGGTGTACCGCAGGGGTCAGTCCTAGGACCAGTGTTATTCTTGGTATATGTAAATTACATGACGGACGGGATAGACTCAGAAGTGTCTCTGTTCGCAGATGATGTGAAATTAATGAGGAGAATCACATCGGAAGAGGACCAAGCAGGACTTCAAACAGACCTGGACAAGCTTGACATCTGGTCTAGCAACTGGCTTCTCGAATTCAATCCCACCAAATGCAAAGTCATGAAGATCGGAGAAGGGCAAAGAAGACCGCTGACAGAGTACAGGCTAGGCGGACAAAGGCTACAAACCTCGGCAGAGGAGAAAGACCTTGGGGTGAGTATAACGCCAAGCACGTCTCCGGAGGCACACATCAACCAGATAACTGCGGCAGCATATGGGCGACTGGCAAACCTAAGATTAGCGTTCCGTTACCTTAACAAGGAATCGTTCAAGACACTGTACACCGTGTACGTCAGGCCCATACTAGAATATGCAGCACCAGTCAGGAACCCACACCTGGTTAAGCACGTAAAGAAACTAGAGAAAGTGCAAAGGTTTGCGACAAGGTTAGTTCCACAACTCAGGGGTTGTCCTATGAAGAAAGGTTGAGGGAAATATGACTAACAACACTGGAGGAAAGAAGGGTCAGAGGAGACATGATAACGACATACAAAATACTGCGGGGAATCGACAAGGTAGACAGTGACAGGATGTTCCAGAGAGGGAACACAGAAACAAGGGGACACAACTGGAAGCTGAAGACTCAGATGAGTCAAAGGGATGTTAAGAAACATTTCTTCAGCCACAGAGTAGTCAGGAAGTGGAATAGTCTAGAGAAGGATATAGTGGAGGCAGGAACCATACATAGTTTTAAGACGAGGTATGATAAAGCTCATGGAGCAGGGAGAGCAGAGACCCAGTAGCGGACAGCGAAGAGGCGGGGCCAGGAGCTGAGTCTCGACCCCTGCATCCACAATTAGGTGAATTAGGTGAGTACACACACACACACACGCGCACACGCACACGCACACACACACTTACACACACACACATACAACAGGCCTAGTGTCTAATCGACATGTGCCTAAGACAAAATGGTAACTACCTAACACACACACACACACACACACACACACACACACACACACACACTTTTCGTCCCTTCAAACAATAATTTAAAGCAGTTCAGGTTTTTACTACACGATGACATGGCTCTCCTCGGCTCGTGGCCGCCGCCTTAACATGACAAGTAAATGTTAAACAAATATGTGAACTATTTTTGGGCAGCGAGCACCACCAGGCAGACAGATCAACCCAGATAATGTACAGGCTGAACACGGGTGATGGGGAGGAGTGGGGGAGACTTAGTGATGGGAAGGGGTGATGGTGATTAGAGGGAAGGGAGATAGTGATGGGAATGGGGTAATGATGAGGTTGAACTTTGAGAAGTGAGGTAATATCTCCTTTTCTCCATGAACCCCCTAGAGATAGGTAGTAATTCCCGAGTAACAGCGACTCCAGCGGTGCTCGAAGGACATCCCCGAAGTTACCGTAGCTGACGAAACTAGATGCCCTTAGTGTTCTTCTGAAGTCTTTTGTTCCATGCTGAAAGATTCCATTTATTACCTCGTGATTGTAACCCATCCTGTATGACGGGATACGACCGGAAAACCCATCCTGTGTTATGTAATATGACAGGGAAACCCATCTTGTGTGATGGAATATAACAGGGAAACTAACTGTATTTTACTTCCGCTATTATACAAAACATTGTGGCGCTGTATGACCATACAGTTTTAGCGCATTTTTGAACCTATTACAGCAACAGAAGAGGATAGTCATACACTTAAGAGGGATCACAGAACTGAGCACTTTCAACACACTTTGCGGGTGTTCCCACAGTGTAACTATCACTTATTATTGGGTAGCCACACACACTTAGTGTTCCTATAGTTTTACTCTGAAACCTTTCACTTCCCCACACCCTCACCACCTGCCACGCACTCACCATCTGCCACGCACTCACCACCTGCCACGCACTCACCACCTGCCACATTCTCACCACCTGCCACGCACTCACCACCTGCCACACACTCACCACCTCCCACACACTCACCACCTGCCACATTCTCACCACCTGCCACGCACTCACCACCTGCCACGCACTCACCACCTGCCACGCACTCACCACCTCCCACACACTCACCACCTCCCACACACTCACCACCTGCCACATTCTCACCACCTGCCACGCACTTACCACCTGCCACACACTCACCACCTGCCACGCACTCACCACCTGCCACACACTCACTATCTGGTACACATTTATCACGTTAAGAGTGTGTGAGGGGGGTCTGTGTTAATGTACCTTCAATACTTAGAATGCAAAGGTATTTACTGAATCACAGATTTAGTCTCAAAGGATACATTTTAATATCTGATTTACGAGTATACACCAATACCTGACCTGTGAGTATATATCTTTACCTATGACCTGTGAGTATATATTTCCACAGGTAGCCAACAAAGTACACAGCTTCACACAGGACCTGTATACACATTTCCACACCTGACGACCCGCACGGGAAATTGGACGGACAGGAAACCCGAAAAAAAATAATTAGAAATAAACTTGGTTCGAAGTGGTAGCCACGCGTGTTATTACCTTTGATATGCCTTTAATGAGTTCCGAGAGCCTTCCTACACCCGGAGCCCGGCCGTGGGCCAGGCTCTACGAAAGACTCTTAAACCTCCTCGGGTGGATGGAGAAGAGAAAAAAAACCCAGAGCATCGCCAATTAACTCTCGAAGAACAATGACAGCAAAGACAAAGATATGATAGCGAGGGGCGCCGGCTGGGATGCCGCCACCTCGGTTTCAATGCAGCGTGTCGAACACAAGCAGTGATGTCGGACGAGGAATCGGACACCGTTCGTTCAGAAGCGCCGTATTTGGCGGAACTTAAATGTTATCTGGCGGCATACACTCGCTGTCTTGTATTATTCCTTCTTCTTTACTAAAGTGACGCTCAAGTTGATTTAAGCTCTGTAATTAATATCAATTCCGTTAGACTGTCTGGTTTTTCTATCACATTGTGTGTGTGTGTGTGTGTGTGTGTGATGACTGTGTGAATATATGTGAGAGATTGTGTGTGCGCGCCTCTCTCTCCCTCTCAGAATACAACAGAACTGGATAATAGGTTTGATCTTGTAAAACTCAGGCAACCAGCACCTTAGACTGGTTTAGAAACTTAGGAAGTCGGTTCTTCCTCGTTTAAATTGGAAGTACAAAACTGTACTTCATTCTCTCGGGAGAGATAAATGATGAGCTAATGAGCCTGTGCCAGTAATTAGGAGAGTTCATTAGAGAGCCTGACTAACATATAGCAGGGTTAATTAGAGAACTTGTGTCTACATACAGCAGGGCACATTAAGGAACTAGACCCTCTATATAGGAGGGATTATACCTGGAGAGGGTTTCGGGGGTCAACGCCCCCGCGGCCCGGTCTGAGTCCAGGTTCATGATATAATTTAAACCTACATACAGCGGGCTACATGAAGGAAAAGGGCGCTTCAGTTTCATGAAGAGAAGTTGCTATACAGGATCATGAAAATGCATGAAGCCAGGGAAATCAGAGAAAATTATAGATTTCAAGCATGAAAGTAAACTATGACAACGTTGATAAATAAAACATGTGCAACACCCGGGTATCTTTATTATGAAGACGTATCGCCCACCAGTGGCTTTTTCAATTCGACACAGAATTTATATAGATACATACATTATAAAATCTCGGCACGATTTAAAAAAGACGCAAATGCAGTAAAAAGCCATCCTTTATTGACAACGTTTCGCCCACACACACACACACACACACACACACACACACACACATATATGTTTGTGACTTAATAAAAGCCACTGTGTGGGCGAAACGTGTCAATAAAGGATCGCATTTTACTGTATGTGTGTCTCTTTTATTCCCCACAAAGATTACATACTGGAGACAGTGGAAGATGAGATAATCAGTCCCTCAGCCTTGATGAACCTGAAGCAGAGGTAGAAGGATGGTCACTTATAAACCGGAGCTATAAGAGAAGTGCAGCAGTTGAAGGCATCGTCACAGGTGAGCGGGACCCATTTGTGAAAGTAGGGCGTGGCCAAGAGTTAGACCAGAGGTCAGCATTATAGTTGTAAAATACGTCTTATAATGATAATACTGAGTTTTGTAATATAAAGGTAACAAACCTGAGATATTTTAATACAAATTACCTTAAGACAACTGAATTAGCTATATATATATATATATATATATATATATATATATATATATATATATATATATATATATATATATATATATATATATATATATATATATATAATGTCGTGCCGATTAGGTAAAACTTGCGATTTTGGCTTAAATAGCAACGCTCTTTTTGCCATATATGACAAGCGAAAATTTGTGTATGCAATAATTTCGCAAAAATCATTCTGAACCTAACGAAAAAGAAAAAATTATTGTGTTTGTTTATTATTAAATTATTGTAAACGTATCTAAAATATATTTAGTTGGGTTAGGCTAAATTAAATTGCGCTTGTTATAATAAGGTTAGGTAAGTTTTCAAAGTTTCTCTTGGTACAAAATTATAAATTTTTACATTAACATAAATGAAAAAAATATATTATTAAACGTATAAGAGAAATTTTTAGAAAAGACTTAATTTTAAATGAGTTCTTGCTAATTGACCAGTTTTACCTAATCGCCACGACACACACACACACACACACACACACACACACAACATATATATATATATATATATATATATATATATATATATATATATATATATATATATATAAAATATATATATGTATATATATATATATATATATACTATATATATGTCGTACCGATTAGGTAAAACTGGTCAATTAGCAAGAACTCCTCTAAAATTAAGTCCTTTCTAAAATTTTCTCTTATACGTTTAAAGATATATTTTTTTTCATTTATGTTAATGTAAAAATTTATAATTTTGTACCAAGAGAAACTTTGAAAACCTACCTAACCTTATTACAACAAGCGCAATTTAATTTAGTCTAACCCAACTAAATATATTTTAGATACGTTAACATTAATTTAATAATAAACAAACACAATGAAATATATTTTTTCGTTATGTTCAGAATGATTTTGGCGAAATTATTGCATACACAAATTTTCACTTGTCTTATATAGCAAGGTGAGCGTTGCTATTTAAGCCAAAATCTCAAGTTTTACCTAATCGGCACGACTTAATATATATATATATATATATATATATATATATATATATATATATATATATATATATATATATATATATATATATATATATATACATTAGTTCGACAGGATTTTTTTTTTTGAGAAACTGCAGAGAGGGCGTCACAAAGGAGTGACTTGTCGAGCAGAAACAAGCACACAACAGCCATCACAGGCTGAAGCGCTACATAGCTTAGCTTACTTTGCTACTTATTACAAACACTGGGTTGGAAGGCAGAGTGCTGACGAATGTGGGTTATATAAAGATGCTTAAGAGCTAATTAAGTCTTTCTTATAAAGCTCGCATTTAGAGAAACGTCATCAATCATAATGTCCCTCCCTGAGCAAAACGTTGTGGTCACATGAGGCTTCATGTTAGAAGCGTCCTTGGACTAACCATATAGAAATGCTATAAAAACACTATATTGTGATTCGTCAACATTTCGCTTTAAACAGAGTGAAACGTCGCATATCAAGGTATGGTTTACACAGTGTCTGTACCACACGTAGTTGAAAATAAACGTCACCGAATCTGTTTATCTATATCTATCAACATGTTGCTTGTGAGGTGTTACAGATACCCTTCAAGGGAGGGAGGGGAAGGAGTGGTATGACGTAGGGGGAAGGGCTCTTGATCCATGGAATAGGAGCGCCCTTCCTCTTCCATAGAATAAAGCTTATTACCTCCTATTCCTCAAGTACTGAATAACTCCAACGGAATTTATACTTTATAATAATAATTATAGTAATAATAATGATAATAGTTCAGCAATCACTATTACTATTATCACTATTGCTAATAATAATAATAGTAATGATAATAAAAAAATAATAATTACGATAATGCGTGACAGTTAATTTATAATATACATGTTGGAATACTTTACGAACTCGGGTAAGCGGCTTACTTATGTTGGTGTTTTGGTCGAGGTGAACACTGGGAGAGGCGGCGGGCAGAACAATGCGGTAATTAAGTGGGCGAGATGATAGGTAAAGAGATGGGAATATGTGCTAGGCTGGAGAGACACTGGTTAATTATAGAGTTGCTGATGCAAATTCACACACACACACACACGCCCGCACACACACGCGCGCGCACACACGCACACACATCCGCACACACACTCACACACACACTGAGTCCAATTAGGTGAGTACACACGCGCGCGCGCACACACAAAGGCGTCTCTTACCAAGGCTAGGGCTACTCACAAGAAAAAACACATTGACCATCATTCAGTTTTTCCACAAGTGTGCAGACGTAGTCATCATAAATTGAAGAAAAAAGTAGCCCAAATTTTATGACCATAATAATAATATTATTATTGCTGTTCTTATTATTGTTCTCATCATTGCTGTTATATTATTGCTATTATTGTTATTATTATTATCATTATTGTGAAGCGCTAAACTCGTTGGCATTTGCCTCACGGAAGGGGAAGGGGGGTTTAGCTTCATCTGCCTGAATCAAGAACCTTGGTGGCATCAATTCACCTTCCTTGAGGCGCCGGGCAACTGCAAGGTAAAAGAAAGGGGGCAAAACTAATTTCGAAATAAGTGATTATATATGCCTTGTACAAATTTTCCACCACGAACCGTAATTAATAACTCGGGGCAGCGAACCTGTTATTAATTAGTACCCGCTAATGACCCCCACTCAGCGCGCAAATCGCTAAGTGCATAAGTGGTGACCGTTAATTTAGGTACAGAGGTTACATGACCTATCCAAAGCTGGTTACATGACCTATCCAAGCTGGTTACATGACCTATCCAAGCTGGTTACATGACCTATCCAAGCTGGTTACATGACCTATCCAAGCTGGTTACATGACCTATCCAAGCTGGTTACATGACCTATCCAAGCTGGTTACATGACCTATCAAAGCTGGTTACATGACCTATCAAAGCTGGTTACATGACCTATCAAAGCTGGTTACATGACCTATCCAAGCTGGTTACATGACCAAGGCTAAAAGTGGAATTGGTGTAAGCAAGACTTGATTAAAAAAAAAGGATACAATAGGCAATCCGTCCTCCTAATTACAGTCATCATTTCACTGTTGTAAAGACATTGAAATTGGGGTTGGGAGATGAAAACATCTTCGACAGTGAAAATCTGACTTGGGTATTTCTATCTTTTTTATCCCCTTTATCTTATATTTATTTTCCGTTCTAGTGTGTTATAATTGGTTAATTTATGTGGCATCTCTGTCCCCAACTCAGCCAGGAAAAAAAAACCAGTTTAAGACCTTGTAGTAAAATTAGCTTATATTAGGTCATTATTGGTACAACGTTTCACTTTTTCTCATGTTATGACTTTAAAAGCTCTCCGAGCGAAAAGTGATTCATATAACTTTAGCCCTAACTCAGTAAGACCTCGAGTAACAAGTGGGGTCCCTAAAGGATGTGTACCACCAGCCGTGTTGGTGAAAAAGATAGAAATGCAGCTGGAGTCTTTCAATCACACAATGTTCCACCCAAAATTGGTCATGATCACGTACCTAGTAAGAATGGTAGTCTATGGGTTATATAGTCTACATCGAGTGATAACACGTGTCCTGCCTAGCATGGGTCGGTAAGCCTGCTGCAGTGCTCCTCCTTTCTTATGCTCTTAGGTTTAAGAGTTCAGTGTTTTGGTGCGAGTCAGGAGGAGAGAACACCAGAGAGAGCACTGTCGGAGACATACTGGCCCAGCATGCTAGTTAATGAACATTCCAACAATATGTTGGTATTAACACACCTTCACTTACATAAAATTATGCACAAATTATAAAGTGCCGTTAATAGATTTTTTTGGAAACTAAAACTCGACGAAATTTAATGGCGAAGTGATGTAAATAGACTTAATGTGTCTAGAACGTATTTG
This sequence comes from Cherax destructor, assembly GCA_009830355.1. Classification (NCBI taxonomy): domain Eukaryota; kingdom Metazoa; phylum Arthropoda; class Malacostraca; order Decapoda; family Parastacidae; genus Cherax; species Cherax destructor. Next base: position 22,920 of record WNWK01007423.1, on the reverse strand, counting down.
GAGGCTGTGAAATAATAGCAGGTTCTTAACTACCGACAGACTTATATTAGTGGATTTTATACGCTCATTACTACTCTAAATTGATAATTATCAATAATTACTCCCAATTATTCTTTATGAATTAGCGATCTAAAACATGTGTAGTCTCACACCACCTGCGTGCCATTGATCCAGAGATGATAGGTAATACCATTTGGAAGTTTTTGACTGCTAACAGATCTGCATAGTTGAGGCGGCTAACTTATCTCTGGGCATCTGGCTTGTGCAAGGCTTTTCTTAATGATGTTAACCTCTCTGTGCCTTGGAGCGGCTTTCCAAGCGTCTGAACCATCTGCTTGCTGAACAAATGGTAAATACCTCAAATTGCCTCTATTTGCCTTAGAGTCCTTCCCTTCGATCTACGGTATACCAGACCATGGTATAGTGCGGATAAGGGGCAGCATGACTAAGAACACCAATACGATTATTGTTATAATCAAAACCTAGCGCTAAACCTACTGGGGTAACACAAATACGACTGATCTGAGGTTTGAGGAGTGTGTCTAAAGACAATCAAATGGGTGACTGCTTAACGAATATTACACACACAAACACACGTTATATATATATATATATATATATATATATATATATATATATATATATATATATATATATATATATATATATATATATATATATATTTTTTTTTTATTAACACATCGGCCGATTCCCATACATACATATAAATGCTTTATTAATAGACAGAATACATTTATAAAACACACAAACATGAACATGAATACAATGGTACAATATGTCAAAGATTATGAATCTCCTCCAGCTCCTCCGAAGCCGGACGCGAGCCGAGTATGCAGCATGCGTTACCCTCTGGATGGCCACGCTGAGACGCTGGAACATGAACGTGGCTGCCCTTGGGTCCCTGGTGGTGTCGATGAGTCTGGAACCCAGCTCTTTAAGGAAACGTGTTGCATTTTTCCCCACGCTCCCAAGGTCTCTGATCCCACTGGGACAAATTTATACTGTTGGCTTATGTCCCTGTACTTGCCGATCTTGTACTCCTCTCTGTGGTCAGCAGCTCCTCCCTGTCGCCCAACACTGTGATGGATGTAGGTGTCAGCCAGTGTCGACACGCAGGTCTAATCCCATGCTAAGAGCTTGCCATTCTTCCAAGGATAGATGGTGATCCCGTCGGGGCGGTTTGCTGGGTTGTGGGCGTTGTTGGCTGCTAGTGATCGAGGCTCTCTCTCAGCTGGGCATCCAGCTGTAGCGAGGGTATATATATATATATATATATATATATATATATATATATATATATATATATATATAAAAGCTCTAACAGGAGAGTTTCATTCGTATTCAGTGTGGATTCGTTAAGGCGACAAGTGAGATGTACACCTTCATTCACTATCTAGCTCAGAATTTCCCATGTACCAGACGCCACTTCTCTCTCATAACATATATTTTTGTTAACTTCTTAGATAACTCGTCAGGGAACGAACCATGATAGGAGTCTCTTGTCATAAGATGACCCATTCAGTGGCGCCGCCACCACGGTGTTTATTGACATGTAAATATGGGGTAACAGCTGGCACTATCGAGGGCTAACCTTTTCTTTGTTAGATATCAGGATGAAGAAGTGACGCATTTCTCTTTATGTTTACATCCTCGGATCATGTTTCTTAACTATCGTTTTCATGTTCTAAAAAAGAAAAACGGTAAACATTCGTGGGTCAACAGCGTTGTTTATTGTGCGGATGGAGTATATCCACTGAGAGGTATATATATATATATATATATATATATATATATATATATATATATATATATATATATATATATATATATATATATATATATATATATATATATATGTGTGTGTGTGTGTGTGTGTACTCACCTAATTGTGGTTGCAGGGATCGAGTCATAGCTCCTGGCCCCGCCTCTTCACTGGCCGCTGCTGGGTCACTCTCCCTGCGCCATGAGCTTTATCATACCTCTTCTTGAAGCTATGAATGGATCCTGCCTCCACTACATCACTTCCCAAGCTTTTCCACTTCCTGACCACTCTGTGACTGAAAAAATACTTCCTAACATCCCTGCGATTCATCTGAGTCTTCAACTTCCAAATGTGACCCCTTGTTGCTGTGTCCCATCTCTGGTACATTCTGTCTCTGTCCACCTTGTCAATTCGTCTCAGTATTATATATGTCGTTATCATGTCCCCCCTATCTCTCCTGTCTTCCAGTGTCGTCAGGTCGATTTCCCTTAACCTCTCCTCGTAGGACATACCCTTAGCTCCGGGACTAGTTTTGTTGCAAACCTTTGCACTTTCTCTAGTTTCTTTATGTGCTTGGCTAGGTGTGGGTTCCAAACTGGTGCTGCATACTCCAATATGGCCTAACGTACACAGTGTACAGGGTCCTGAACGATTCCTTATTAAGTCGGAACGCTGTTCTTAGGTTTGCTAGGCGCCCGTATGCTGCAGCAGTTATTTGGTTGATGTTCGCCTCAGGAGATGTGCTCGGTGTTATACTCACCCCAAGATGTGTGTGTGTGTGTGTGTGGGTGTCGAGCCGAATAAGTAAAACTTGAAATTGTGGCTTAAATAGCAACGCACTTCTTGCCGAATAGGGCAAGCGAAAATTTGGGTATGCAATTATTTCGCAAAAATCATTATTGTAAACTTATCTAAAATATATTTAGTTGTATTAGGCTAAATTAAATTGCGCTTGTTATAATAAGGTTAGGTAAGTAATCTAAGGTCATTTTGGTACAAAACTATTAATTTTTACATTAACATAAATGAAAAAAAATATATCTTGAAACGTATAAGAGAAAATTTTAGAAAGGACTTAATTTTTAATGTGTTGTTGCTAACTGACCAGTTTACCTACTCTCTACTGGAGGTAAGTAGACGCGTGGATGGTACTATAGCAAACGATAATTACTGAAAAGAAGCGAGTGGAATGAATGGAGGATTAGGGACGGGGCAGCGGGGGGCGGTGACCCCCGCGGAAGCGACTACAGGTAGCCATCCACATTTGTGACTGAATTCATGTCTGTATTATCAAGTTACTACTGTAACCCAGGGGGCGGATCTTCTATGCAACTAATGAGACTTAAGCTTCAGGGCCCCTAATCCCGGTGGGGCCCCAGAGGAGACTTTGATCCACATTGCTTAAAAATTTTGGGTCTACTACATAAGAAGGATTTAAAAAAAAAAATATTATTATTATTATAGTGTAATTCAATACCAAATAATAGTTAAAATAAAAATTAAAAAGTTATTAAAGTATCAAGTAGGCTAGCCGTTGTTGGTTGCGAAGGGGCCCCCATTACAGTCAAGCTTCAGGGCCCCAAAAATGTAGGTCCACCACTGTAATGTAACCAGATCTTGTAAATAGTTAATAACCACTGTAACTTGCGTGGCTACCATTTCATCAGGGGCCAATCCCAGGACCTATCATGTGTTTAAATCATTTTCTGACAACCACTCCCAGGATGGGTATGGCGTCCAAAATAAATGCTCTTAAAGTGACTATCATGCCACCACCATGGATTGTAACCGCCGAAGGTTCCATCTGGTCCAGCCACACCGCTTTCCCACACAGCCTCCAGGCATCTCAGCATCAGTAGAAGTGGCATCAATACGAGATAATTTATGATTGTGCGTGATGCTGCCCGCGGAGATGAATGGCTGGCTGGCTGGCCTGCCTCCCTCTCTGCCTCAAAGACCCCCGCTACAACCTTTCGATATTTTATCTTTCTCTCTCTCTCTCTCTCTCTCTCTCTCTCTCTCTCTCTCTCTCTCTCTCTCTCTCTCTCTCTCTCCCCCCTCCCTCTCATCCCTTAATCATCCCTCTTTCCCTTCCACTTAAAATCAGGCCATCCCGAGAGATAGTTTTTCCTATGTAATAGTAACTATAGACTATTACACAGGAAAAAACTATGCTTTCATAGTTACTAAAGTCATAATAATAATAATAATAATAATAATAATAATAATAATAATAATAATAATAATAATAATAATAATAATAATAATTTATTTACTACAAGTACATGTACAAGGTATACAGGCCTAGCTGACATCAGTGACATACTACTATATAGAAAGCCGCTTGTTATGCAGAACATTTCGGGGAAATTAGGTCAGTTTTCTCCCAGGATGTGACCCACACCCAGGTACTCATTTTACTGATGGGTGAACATAGACAACCAGTGTAAGGAAACACGTCCGATGTTTCCACCCCTTCGCCGGGAATCGAACCCGGACTCTCACCGTGTGAAGCGAAAACTTTTGCCACCAGGCCACGGGGCCTGTGAAATACAAGACGATATTCTCATCGCTCTACTCAAGTCCCCTGGCTCTGGTTGACACATTTCCTTCCCTAATGTATACACCTTATCATAAATGATGAAATATGCCAGGGAAACATAAGTAGTTTTTGCTGTAAAACGTTATTAACATTATTATAGCCATATCTAAACAACTTTATCTTAAATTATGTTTCTAATAGCATTCCATTGTTCTTTTTCTCTAAAAAATACTTACAACTTTTATCATTCTTTTCTATTTTTTAGAAAAAATAGAAAAAAAAAGAATTTCACACTGATGAAAAGATTGTCAAAAGTCTTGTTTCTTGAATGATTTACCCATGGAGGGAAGCCGTCCAAGCTTGCGCGGTCTAGCTATTTCGATGACGATGTTGCTGGGGTGAAGATCCCGATGTGCGAAACTCATCGTCTGAAAATAAAGAACTGCCTTCCTCACTGAGTCATAAGCTTTCCTACATTCTTCAACTGAGTTGCCATCGAAGAACTCAGCTCTGGGTTGTCCGGGGAAGAACTCAGCTCTGGGTTGTCCGGGGAAGAACTCAGCTCTGGGGGTTCCGGGGAAGAACTCAGCTCTGGGGGTTCCGGGGAAGAACTCAGCTCTGGGTTGTCCGGGGAAGAACTCAGCTCTGGGTTGTCCGGGGAAGAACTCAGCTCTGGGTTGTCCGGGGAAGAACTCAGCTCTGGGGGTTCCGGGGAAGAACTAAGCTCTGGGGGTTCCGGGGAAGAACTCAGATCTGGGTTGTCCGGGGAAGAACTCAGCTCTGGGTTGTCCGGGGAAGAACTCAGCTCTGGGTTGTCCGGGGAAGAACTCAGCTCTGGGTTGTCCGGGGAAGAACTCAGCTCTGGGTTGTCCGGGGAAGAACTCAGCTCTGGGTTGTCCGGGGAAGAACTCAGCTCTGGGGGTTCCGGGGAAGAACTCAGCTCTGGGGAATAACAAAAAAGGCACAATACCGTGACTGGAACAATACACACACAACCCGCACATATAAAAGGGAGGAGCTTACGACGACGTTTCGGCCCGACTTGGACCATTTACAAAGTCACACTAACACACAGAGACGGAGGAAAGGGTATTTATAGGCAGGCAGACAGGGAAGGGTACAAGAGAGTGCGGAAATAAGTAAGTAGTGGAAGTGGTAGTAGTAGTAATAGTAGTAGTGGAGACAGTCATATTCTAGGAAGGGAGCACTGCAATGAGGCTGGCGGCCCGCAAGGGTGGGACGAGAACATAGAGGGAGGAAAGGCGAAAAAAATGAAGGACAAATACAAGGCAAAAGAAAGGAAAGAAAGGAAAACCCATAGGAGAAAAAAGGAGAAGGGGGAAGAGATGAAAGGGGAAGGAATCAGGTTAAGTCACGGGTGTTCTGAAGTTTAGAGCATTTAACAATGTAATGAGAGAGGAAAGCATCAACAGAGACAAAGCCAGGGCTAAGATTCATACAGGGAAAGTTGTGTATAAGGGAGGATTCAACCAGGCGGCGACTATGAAAGTTGGACGTAGGGTAGACAGTTTTAGCAGAAGACCAATCAATAGTATGACTGTGATCTCTGACATGACAGAAAAGAGCATTATTAGTGTCGGCAAGCCTAACACTATTTTTGTGCTCCCTGAGTCTGTCAGAAAGAGATCGGCCAGTTTCTCCGAAGTACTGAAGAGGACAGGAGGAGCAAGAAATAGAGTAGACACCAGGAGAATCTGTGGAGGGAGGGGAGGTATGAACTAGATTAGTGCGAAGAGTGTTAGTCTGACGAAAGGTAAGTTTGATGTCTAAGGAACGGAGAGAGTTGCTGAGATTAGAGAGACCAGAGATGTAGGGAAGGCAGAGGACTGGAGAGTTCTCCCCCTTCTCCTTTTTTCTCCTTGGGTTTTCCTTTCTTTCCTTTCTTTTGCCTTGTATTTGTCCTTCATTTTTTTCGCCTTTCCTCCCTCTATGTTCTCGTCCCACCCTTACGGGCCGCCAGCCTCATTGCAGTGCTCCCTTCCTAGAATATGACTGTCTCCACTACTACTATTACTACTACTACCACTTCCACTACTTACTTATTTCCGCACTCTCTTGTACCCTCCCCTGTCTGCCTGCCTATAAATACCCTTTCCTCCGTCTCTGTGTGTTAGTGTGACTTTGTAAATGGTCCAAGTCGGACCGAAACGTCGTCGTAAGCTCCTCCCTTTTATATGTGCGGGTTGTGTGTGTATTCAGCTCTGGGGGTTCCGGGGAAGAACTCAGCTCTGGGGGTTCCGGGGAAGAACTCAGCTCTGGGTTGTCCGGGGATGAACTCAGCTCTGGGTTGTCCGGGGAAGAACTCAGCTCTGGGTTGTCCGGGAAGAACTCAGCTCTGGGTTGTCCGGGGAAGAACTCAGCTCTGGGTTGTCCGGGGAAGAGCTCCATGATGACAGCTGAAGCAAGTTCTTTAGTATGTTCAAAACGGAATAAAATACCGACAAGTTGATCAAGTCCTTTAATAATTTCTCGATAAATTTTTTGGGCTCCGGCAGCAGCCTCCAGGAGGCGAGCTTCTGTCATGTGTTGATACGTTTCAAGAACTTTAACTGTAGCGGTGACGAAAGAACCGTCATCCATTTTTATCTGGGCTTTGTGCGTCTTCGCAAAAGCTCCTTCGTCAGTTTTCACTCTCAAGTGATATCTGAGGTAGCTGGGTGATAGTAAAGATAAGATAACCGAGTGAAGTATAGTGAAAGTAAAGTAGCTGAGTGAAGAATAGTGAAGTTAACGTAGTTGAGTGAAGAATAGTGAAGTTAACGTAGTTGAGTGATGAACAGTGAAGCTTTATTAGCTGAGTGAAGTATAGTGCGTAGACATCACTGGTACATGCACTATCATCCAATTTTATTTATGGAAAAAACTGAGAAAATTGAAATTCTGGATTATATGCAATAATTTCTCCCTGGCTTATCTCACTGGCTTCACCTTTCAACGCTGATATCTTGAAAATGCAAATTCTGAGCGACTTCAACCTTCATGTGCTGGGGTATTTTAGGATATTGGTCTAAGATAACAAGAGAATACTTCTTCAGTTTGGCTTAAAAGCTGACACTTTCGAATGAAGGTTTGATTAAGTTTTGGGTTATTTATATCCTAATTTACCATTTCCATTAAAGAAATTGGTATATTAGTGTTCAAGAGACCACCTATGAATACCTGTTCTGATTTGCTTCAGATTTTCATTGCTAATATGTAACTGCATTAGAAATTAATGCATCACTCTGCACTATTCCTTCCGCATGCATTGACGTACAGTGGGGCTAGGGTTATGTAATACGGGGATAATTTGCACGATTCGCGTAGCTGATATGTCCCTTGAAGGCGGACATATCATAAGTCCACTATTTAACGGTGTGAATTAAAGGCGTCGTCCGATCTTGCAGCATATTACTGCAAGCATATTACTGCAAGCATATTACTGCAAGCATATTACTGCAAGCATATTACTGCAAGCATATTACTGCAAGACGTTCACTGCAGCGATTGGCGTCCGTCTAGTTGGGTTTGGGAGGAGAGAAGAAAAAGTGGGAAATGAGCACAGTGAATGGGAAGGTTCTCTAACATATTTCTCATCAGAGGCTCGAGTGTTCACACGCGCACACCTATGCGACTCCTCCGTTAATCAAACCCGTTATTAAGAGACGGGAACTGAAAACCAGAAGGAGGAGTCAGGTGACCCACACTGCCTGCCCAGCCCCGGAGCGGAAGTGGAGTAGGAGAGAAGGAAAACACAGTGACGGAGCGAGGATGGGGGAAGGAAAAGGATGGAGAGAACATAGATAACTCGCACATAGGAGACTGAAACTTATGACGACGTTTCGGTCCAAACCAGATCGAAACGTCGTCAAAAATTTCAGTCTCTTGTGTGCGGGTTATTTGTGTATTGTTTCAGTCACGGTATTGTGCCTCTTTATTCTTCAGAGATGGAGGGACACAGCAGGAAAGAGGAACAAGGTGGAGCACAAGTAGAATAGGTAGTTAAGAGAGGAATTTAATTTTTATATTTAGAATTAACGCCGTTTAATACACCCGCACTGTGCTGCTACCCAACTCTATTTAAAAGTTACACGGTGGGAATACCTGCAGTGTGCCGCTGTCCTACTCTATAAGAGTCACACGCCGCCGGAGGGGTGTCGGGGTTTTAAATGTAACAATCTATTGTTTATTTATTTACCTATTTGTAGCTACAGGAACAGAGCTCTGCTGGTGTCCCAACTTCAGCAACTAATTTATAATAATCTACGTCACAACACAGCTTCTCACCTGTCAGGTGTGATCGTCACCGTGTATAAGGGTCGTCCACCTCAAACTATCTCTCACCTGTCAGGTGTGGTCGTCACCGTGTATAAGGGTCGTCCACCTTAAACAACTATCTCTCACCTGTCAGGTGTGATCGTCACCGTGTGTAAAACACAGAAAACTTGACAGCCTCAGTACACTGGAACCCTCCTTCCATCTCACTCTCGAGAAGGACCAGAAGACACACTAACCCTCCATAATATCAAGCATTTCAGTGTCTAAAACATCCGTAAATTTCAGCTATAGAGAAAAATCTTTTAATAAAGACGCTCTAGTTTACTTCTTTTCCTACCAGGAAAAGTGCACTTAACATGGTGTTTTCTCGCTAGTCTCTTCTTGTGTGTTTACTGAATGCGTAACTTAGAGGGACTTGAAGACACTCCTTATTCTCCAAATTCAAATTTTCCCGATTTCTTCACGATAGATTGCAGACGTAAAGGTCACCAGATACTCCATAACCCTATGGGAGCACACTGGCAGCAACCAGCAGCAACCACTGCATTATTTTACTAACCTTCGGCGTATAAGACAACATTACCTGGGCTCTCAAAGCTACGTCATGTGAAATTGTGGTAACAACCGACAAGTAAGGATAAAGAGTCTCCAGAAAACAGAAGAATCTTTACTATTAAAGGCAGACTACGTTTCGTTCAAGTTGTAACCATTGTGAACCTGAAAAAGCTCATTACATGTGAACGAAACGTTGTGTACTTCTTATAATAAAGCGTCTTCTGTTTTCTTAAAGAAACACCAACTTGAAAATCGTAACATCTAAAAACACACACGAAATGACCAGACCACAACACAGAAGCAACAGTGTGGAAGATACATGGTGAGGGTGGGGGGCAGACCATACGTTAGTGAAACATTACACAACCTACACACCACAATCCTTGAACACAAGCAAGCATGAAAATTAACAATCGCAAGAAACGCCTTTGATGTGCATAGAAACAAACTCGTTCACTTCATGGACTGAACACGTAGAGAACTCATCATTATGGCCACTTGACTAGAAGACGTTGTTTTGAATCAGCAAACATACCTTCAACACTAAAGAAAAGAATCAGGTGTTATTTAGCATTGCCAAATCATTGGATAACTCATCTTGCGTGGGGAAATCCAACAGGTGACGTTGTAGGGAATGCCTTTTTTGTATGTTTATGAAATATATCGAGTGCGTTTAATACTCAATGTACTGACGTAAGGGGTACCTGATTTTGTGACAATATTGACGAAGTGTGTATTATATATAAATTATATAAGGAGGCATTTCTCACAACGCTGACTTCCACACACATCTTACAAGGAGACACTACATGTTAGGTGTAGTCACAGTGTTTGAGGGTCGTCCACCTCACACCACAACCTCTCTCCTCTCAGGTGTAGTCACAGTGTTTGAGGGTCGTCCACCTCACACCACAACCTCTCTCCTCTCAGGTGTAGTCACAGTGTTTGAGGGTCGTCCACCTCACACCACAACCTCTCTCCTCTCAGGTGTAGTCACAGTGTTTGAGGGTCGTCCACCTCACACCACAACCTATCTCTTCTTAGGTGTAGTCACAGTGTTTGAGGGTCGTCCACCTCACACCACAACCTCTCTCCTCTCAGGTGTAGTCACAGTGTTTGAGGGTCGTCCACCTCACACCACAACCTCTCTCCTCTCAGGTGTAGTCACAGTGTTTGAGGGTCGTCCACCTCACACCACAACCTCTCTCCTCTCAGGTGTAGTCACAGTGTTTGAGGGTCGTCCACCTCACACCACAACCTCTCTCCTCTCAGGTGTAGTCACAGTGTTTGAGGGTCGTCCACCTCACACCACAACCTCTCTCCTCTCAGGTGTAGTCACAGTGTTTGAGGGTCGTCCACCTCACCACAACCTCTCCTTCAGGTGTAGTCACAGTGTTGAGGTAGTCACATCACACCAACCTATCCTCTAGTGTAGTCAAGTGTTTGGTCGTCCACTCACCACTGTCAGGAGCAACGGAGAACTCACGCTCAGATTAATACAGTCAGTTGGTAACTACCATAGGATGCATGCCTAGACCACACTCACCTCATTAACATGTATAAATCTAAGAATTAACAAGCATATGGTTATCATAACCAACTACCAATTAAGACTATGGACGATCGTAAAGTGACTTAACAAGCGTGTATGGATTATCATATAAGCAAACTACCAATTAAGCCCTCTGGGACAGCCGTCTCTTCACCTACCAGCTGAGGACTATCGAACAAACTCTTATTTAGCTTTCAGTTAAGCGTCTCTTCCCTCTTTCCATTTTAGGTGAATGTTCAGCCCGTCTTCCTCTTATAACGTTAGTGCTCGCATGAATTAAAGTACGTCAATTTCTTGATCTTCTATATTTTCGCATCAATTAAATCCGAAAGTAATTTAAGTTAGGTTAGGCATCTTTAGTTTAACTTGAATGAACATATGAATACGCGGAAATAAGAATATTTGACTTATGAATGTATACAAATTCATGTATATACAATAATGTATGCACTTTAACACGTATGCACTTATAAATGCACACGTTTGGAACAGGTTTTGGAAAGATTCAGGTCAAATATACCGATGCCAGACGTAATAAGAGGTTTACATCTCTGACTAATATATAATTTCACAAAATAAGACGTTTCATAAATGTTGCCCCATGTTCTGGATGTGGATGAATGTCAAGTGGATAGTAAGGTAGATGGAAGTGTCAAGTGGATGGATATGGGGTGCACAATAAACTAGCCACTACCATCCCCAAAGTGGATATGGGGTGCACAATAAACTAGCCACTACCATCCACAAAGTGGCTATGGGGTGCACAGTAAACTAACCACTACCATCCACAAAGTGGCTATGGGGTGCACAATAAACTAGCCACTACCATCCACAAAGTGGATATGGGGTGCACAATAAACTAGCCACTACCATCCACAAAGTGGCTATGGGGTGCACAATAAACTAACCACTACCATCCACAAAGTGGCTATGGGGTGCACAATAAACTAACCACTACCATCCACAAAGTGGCTATTGGGTGCACAATAAACTAGCCACTACCATCCACAATATGGCTATGGAGTGCACAATAAACTAGCCACTTCGGCCTGAAAATTGGTTAGCAAAATATTCAAGACTAGAACTCTCTCAAAAAAAAAAAAACTGAAAAAAAACTAAGAGCCAGGAATAAGCTAAGCAGGTTGGCTACTGGTTAGCACCCTCGTGGGAAGCTAAGGAATCTTGCCACTTACTAAGAACTTCCGAGAAGTGTAAGTAGCGTACGCGGGCGGCCACTTAACACCCATGCTGCACACGCACACACTCACACACACACACAGCTTAAAGCACAAACAGCTCTATCTTACCGTCAGTGAGGTGTCTCCACGCTCGACAGTGCTGTGATAATCTTATCTTGAATTATTCTCTCTGTTTGCACACACACCTCACATGCATTCATTATCTCACTCTTTTTCTATTTATTACTTGTATTTTCCTTTACGAAAACTGATCACCGAGTAAATTATTATTATTATTATTGTTTAAGGACGTTCGGCAACACTTGGGTTGTTAAGGTCGTTTTTCCTTGTTCACCATCAATGACGCGACGCACCGAATCTTTCCGGTAGACGACGACAAGTTCTCCCGAATTTCACGTTACGGGAAACAGTGCTCGAAAATATCTAATAACTCCTCAACCAGTTAATATAACATAATTATACGCATTTCGGAAATGCGAAAAAGAAAACAATAAACTTTATCACACAAACCAAATAATTAATAAATTTGAATATATTGTGTCAGGTAAAAGGACACCTGCCCAACTAATGTGAAATTTTATTTTGGCAGAAGTTTTGCCAAGGTAATACAAAAACACAGAGGGTATATAGGTACCAGGTGGGTCTACTGGCCTAGAATATATATATATATATATATATATATATATATATATATATATATATATATATATGTATGTATGTATTATATATATATATATATATAAAATATATATATATATATAATATATATATATATATATATATATATATATATATATATATATATATGTCGTGCCGATTAGGTAAAACTCTCGATTTTGGCTTAAATAGCAACGCTCACCTTGCCATATAAGACAAGCGAAAATTTGTGTATGCAATAATTTCGCCAAAATCATTCTGAACATAACGGAAAAATATATTTCATTGTGTTTGTTTATTATTAAATTAATGTTAACGTATCTAAAAGATATTTAGTTGGGTTAGCCTAAATTAAATTGCGCTTGTTGTAATAAGGTTAGGTAGGTTTTCAAAGTTTCTCTTGGTACAAAATTATAAATTCTTACATTAACATAAATGAAAAAAAATATATCCTTAAACGTATAAGAGAAAATTTTAGAAAGGACTTAATTTTAGGTGAGTTCTTGCTAATTGACCAGTTTTACCTAATCGGCACGACATATATATATATATATATATATATATATATATATATATATATATATATATATATATATATATATATATATATATATATCTCTGGGAACGTACTTGCTGTGACATCCTCCTCTTTTCTGCAATTTTGCAAGCTCCTGATGATGTGTTGATTGTAACACGAAAGACCTAGAGCTATCATTCTACTCCCCGTGGTTGTTTTGCATCATGTATCGCTTGGTTTGCGATATTTGCATGATAATATATATATATATATATATATATATATATATATATATATATATATATATATATATATATATATATATATATATATATATATATATGTGTGTGTGTGTGTGTGTGTGTGTGTACTCACCTAATTGTGGTTGCAGGGGTCGAGACTCAGCTCCTGGCCCCGCCTCTTCGCTGTCTGCTACTGGGTCTCTGCTCTCCCTGCTCCATGAGCTTTATCATACCTAGTCTTAAAACTATGTATGGTTCCTGCCTCCACTATATCTTTCTCTAGTCCATTCCACTTCCTGACTACTCTGTGGCTGAAGAAATGTTTCCTGACATCCCTTTGACTCATCTGAGTCTTCAGCTTCCAGTTGTGTCCCCTTGTTTCTGTGTTCCCTCTCTGAAACAACCTGTCACTATCTACCTTGTCAATTCCCCGCAGTATTTTGTATGTCGTTATCATGTCTCCTCTGACCCTTCTTTCCTCCAGTGTTGTTAGTCCTATTTCCCTCAACCTTTCTTCATAAGACAGACCCCTGAGTTGTGGAATTAACCTTGTCGCAAACCTTTGCACTTTCTCTAGTTTCCTTACGTGCTTGACCAGGTGTGGGTTCCAGACTGGTGCTGCATATTCTAGTATGGGCCTGACGTACACGGTATACAGTGTCTTGAACGATTCCTTGTTAAGGTAACGGAACGCTAATCTAAGGTTTGCCAGACGCCCATATGCTGCCGCAGTTATCTGGTTGATGTGTGCCTCCGGAGACGTGCTAGGCGTTATACTCACTCCAAGGTCTTTCTCCTTTGCCGAGGTTTGTAGCCTTTGTCCGCCTAGCTTGTACTCTGTCAGCGGTCTTCTTTGCCCTTCTCCGATCCTCATGACTTTGCATTTGGAGGGATTGAATTCGAGAAGCCAACTGCTAGACCAGATGTCGAGCTTGTCCAGGTCTGTTTGCAGCCCTGCCTGGTCCTCTTCCGATGTGATTCTCCTCATTATTTTCACATCATCCGCGAATAGAGACACTTCTGAGTCTATCCCGTATGTCATGTCATTTACATATACCAGGAATAACACTGGTCCTAGGACTGACCCCTGCGGTACACCGCTCGTCACAGACGCCCACTGTGATACCTCACCACGCACCATGACCCGTTGTTGCCTCCCTTTGAGGTATTCCCTGATCCATTCCAGTGCCCTTCCTGTTATACCTGCTTGTTCTTCCAACTTCTTTACTAATCTCATGTGAGGAACTGTGTCGAAGGCCTTCCTGCAGTCCAGGAAAATGCAATCAACCCACCCTTCTCTCTCCTGCCTTACCTCTGTTACTTTATCATAGAACTCTAGGAGGTTTGTTACACAGGATTTGCCTTCCCGGAATCCATGCTGTCTGGTGTTTATTATCCTGTTCCGCTCAAGGTGTGTGTGTGTGTGTGTGTGTGTGTGTGTGTTGTGCCGAATAGGTAAAACTTGCGATTTTAGCTTAGACAGCAACGCTCTTCTTGCCGAGTAAGACAAGCGAGAATTTGTGTATGCAGTAATTTCGCAAAAATCGAAAAAAAATGCATTTCATTGTGTTTGTTTATTATTAAATTACTGTAAACTTATCTAAAATATAATTAGTTGGATTAGGCTTAATTAAATTGCGCTTCTTAAAATAAGGTTAGGTAAGTTTTCTAAGGTTCTTTTGGTACAAAATTATTAATTTTCACATTAACTTGAATGAAAAAATATATCTTTTAAAGTATAAAGAGAACATTTTAGAAAGGACTTAATTTTAAGTGAGTTCTTGCTAACTGACCAGTTATATATATATATATATATATATATATATATATATATATATATATATATATATATATATATATTTTTTTTAACACATCGGCCGATTCCCACCAAGGCAGGGTGGCCCGAAAAGAAAAACTTTCATCATCATTCACTCCATCACTGTCTTGCCAGAAGGGTGCTTTACACTACAGTTATAAAACTGCAACATTAACACCCCTCCTTTAGAGTGCCGGCACTGTACTTCCCATCTCCAGAACTCAAGTCCGGCCTGCCGGTTTCCTGAATCCCTTCATAAATGTTACTTTGCTCACACTCCAACAGCACGTCAAGTATTAAAAACCATATGCCTCCATTCACTCCTATCAAATACGCTCACACATGCTTGCTGGAAGTCCAAGCCCTCGCACACAAAACTTCCTTTACCCCTCCTCCAACCTTTCCTAGGCCGACCCCTACCCCGCCTTCCCTCCACTACAGATTTATACACTCTCGAAGTCACTCTGTCTCGTTCCATTCTCTCTACATGTCCAAACCACCTCAACAACCCCTCTTCAGCTCTCTGGACAATCGTTTTGGTAATCCCGCACCTCCTCCTAATTTCCAAACTCCGAATTCTCTGCATTATATTCACACCACACATTGACCTCAGACATGACATCTCCACTGCCTCCAGCCTTCTCCTCGTTGCAACATTCATCACCCATGCTTCACACCCATATAAGAGCGTTGGTATAACTATACTCTCATACATTCCCTCTTTACTTCCATGGACAAGGTTCTTTGTCTCCACAGACTCCGAAGTGCTCCACTCACCCTTTTCCCTCATCAATTCTATGATTCACCTCATCCTTCATAGACCCATCCGCCGACATGTCCACTCCCAAATATCTGAATACATTCACCTCCTCCATACTCTCTCCTCCAATCTGATATCCAATCTTTCGTCACCTATTCTTTTTGTTATCCTCATCACCTTACTCTTTCCTATATTCACTTTCAATTTTCTTCTTTTACACACCCTACCAAATTCATCCACCAACCTCTGCAGCTTCTCTTCAGAATCTCCCAAAAGCACAGTGTCATCAGCAAAAAGCAACTGTGACAACTCCCACTTTGTATTTGCTTTTTTATCTTTTAGCCCAACACCTCTTGCCAAGACCCTCGCATTCACTTCTCTTACAACCCCATCTATAAATATATTGAACAACCACGGTGACATCACACATCCTTGTCTAAGGCCCACTTTTACTGGGAAATAGTCCCCTTCCCTCCTACACACTCTAACCTGAGCCTCACTATCCTCATAAAAACCCTTCACTGCTTTCAGTAACCTTCCTCCTATTCCATACACCTGCAACATCTGCCACATTGCCCCCCTATCTACCCTATCATACGCCTTTTCCAAATCCATAAATGCCACAAAAACATCTTTACCCTTATCCAAATACTGTTCACCTATATGTTTCACTGTAAACACTTGGTCTACACACCCTTACCTTTCCTAAAGCCCCCTTGTTCATCTGCTATCCTGCTTTCTGTTTTACTCTTAATTCTTTCAATAATAACTCTACCATACACTTTACCAGGTACACTCAACAGACTTATTCCCCTATAATTTTTGCACTCTCTTTTGTCCCCTTTGCCTTTATACAAAGGAACAATACACGCTCTCTGCCAATCCTAGGTACCTTACCCTCTTCCATACATTTATTAAATAATAGCACCAACCACTCCAAAATTATATCCCCACCTGCTTTTAACATTTCTATCTTTATCCCATCAATCCCAGCTGCCTTACCCCTTTCATTCTACCCACTGCCTCACGAACTTCCCCTACACCCACAACTGGCTCTTCCACACTCCTACAAGATGTTATTCCTCCTTGCCCTACACACGAAATCACAGCTTCCCTGTCTTCATCAACATTTAACAAATCCTCAAAATATTCTCTCCATCTTCCCGATACCTCTAACTCTCCATTTAATAACTCTCCTCTCCTATTTTTAACTGTCAAATCCATTTGTTCTCTAGGCTTCCTCAACTTATTAATCTCATTCCAAAACTTTTTCTTATTTTCAACAAAATTTGCTGATAACATCTCACCCACTCTCTCATCTGCTCTCTTTTTACATTGCTTCACCACTCTTTTAACCTCTCTTTTTCTCTCCATATACTCTTCCCTCCTTGCATCACTTCTACTTTGTAAAAACCTCTCATATGCTAACTTTTTCTCCCTTACTACTCTCTTTACATCATCATTCCACCAATCGCTCCTCTTCCCTCCCACCCACTCGCCTGTAACCACAAACTTCTGCTGAACACTCTAACACTACATTTTTAAATCTACCCCATACATTTTCGACCCCATTGCCTACACTCTCACTAGCCCATCTATCCTCCAATAGTTGTTTATATCTTACCCTAACTGCCTCCTCTTTTAGTTTATAAACCTTCACCTCTCTTTTACTTACTGATTCTATTTTCCTTGTATCCCATCTACCTTTTACTCCCACTGTAGCTATAACTAAAAAGTGATCTGATATATCTGTAGCCCCTTTATAAACATGTACATCCTGAAGTCTACTCAACAGTCTTTTATCTACCAATACATAGTCCAACAAACTACTGTCATTACGCCCTACATCATATCTTGTATACTTATTTATCCTCTTTTTCTTAAAATATGTATTACCTATAACTAAACCCCTTTCTATACAAAGTTCAATCAAAGGGCTCCCATTATCATTTACACCTGGCACCCCAAACTTACCTACTACACCCTCTCTGCATGTTTCTCCCACTTTAGCATTTAGGTCCCCTACCACAATTACTCTCTCATTTGGTTCAAAAGTTCCTATACATTCGCTTAACATCTCCCAAAATCTCTCTCTCTCCTCTACACTCCTCTCTTCTCCAGGTGCATACACGCTTATTATGACCCACTTTTCGCATCCGACCCTTATTTTAATCCACATAATCCTTGAATTTACACATTTATATTCCCTCTTTTCCTTCCATAACTGATCCTTCAACATTATTGCTACCCCATCCTTAGCTCTAACTCTCTCAGATACTCCTGACTTAATCCCATTTATTTCTCCCCACTGAAACTCGCCTACCCCTTCAGCTTTGTTTCGCTTAGGCCAGGACATCCAACTTCTTTTCATTCATAACATCGGCAATCATCTCTTTATTATCATCCGCACTACATCCACGCACATTCAGACAACCCAATTTTATAAAGTTTTCTTCTTCTCGTTTTTAGTAGATTTGTACAGGAGAAGGGGTTACTAGCCCATTGCTCCCGGCATCTTAGTCGCCTCATACGACACGCATGGCTTACGGAGGAAAGATTCTTTTCCACTTCCCCATGGACAATAGAGAAAATAAAAGAACAAGAGCTATTAAGAAAAGAAGAAAAACCTAGATGTGTGTATGTATATATATGCATGTGTATGCCAGTGTAGTGTGACCTAAAGTGTAAGTAGAAGTAGCTAGATATACCTGTTATCCAGCGTGTTTATGAGACAGAAAAAAGACACCAGCAATCCTACCATCATGTAAAACAGTTTCAGGTTTCTGTTGCACAGTCACCTGGCAGGACGGTAGTACCTCCTGGGTGGTTGCTGTCTACCAACCTACTACCTACCTACCTACCTATATATATATATATATATATATATATATATATATATATATATATATATATATATATATATATATATATATATAGTCTGGGAGATACGTACCTCGAGAGTATATCACCTGGTTATTAAGATTAACAACAACAGTAGTAGTAATTAAAATAGTTTGGTTAATATCGCAAGAGGTTAATGAATACCTGGGCACACCTGAGCAGGTGCAATAACGCTGCTGGAGTGAGGACACCCGTCAGGAGCATTTATCTGATCTCCAAAAACAGCGACTGCCAGAGTTTTATGGTCAGTAGTTTGAAGAGGCCTCCACCCCCGTCCCCCACCACCTGTGTGCCTGCCTTCACCACCTGCCTTCACCACCTGCACCCAATCACCATCAACTGCCTCCACCATCCAGTCTACCATCATTTTTCCAGCACTATCCTCTCCTTCGTACCTTAGCATTCTAAACAATTATTATTATATTCATGGGGAAGCGTTAAACCCGTTGGGGTTATACAACGCCTTGGGAATGGGAAGTGATCAGTTTTGATATCAGGAAGCGGCAGGTGTTCTAATTTCTTGGATCAAGAGCTCTTCAGGGTGACGCCGGTGAAGTTGAACAGTACGACCAGTCTAGACAACCAGTCAAGACTAGTCTCAACGACCAGTCTAGACAACCATTCAAGACTAGTCTCAACGACCAGTCTCAACGACCAGTCCTAACGAGCAGAAGTTCGTAGGTTGTTGTGTTGGCGGATTAGCAGACCTGGTGGGTTGATAGATTAGTGGGTTGATAGATTAGTGAGGTAATAAGTTGATTTTTTTGGCGGGTTATTTTAATCCTTAAATAGTAATTGAAATACTCTGAAAAGTATAAACACACTACTCTGCGTATATATAGAGATGCACACTTCCCTATGTATGCGCACTGATATATATTTACTCACACACACACACACACACAGGACAGGCTGCAAGCCTGGTCCAGCAATTGGCTCCAGGAGTTCAACCCCACAAAGTGCAAAGTCATGAAGATTGGGGAAGGGCAAAGAAGACCGCACACGGAGTACAGTCTAGGGGCCAGAGACTACAAACCTGAATCAAGGAAAAATATCTTGGGGTGAGTATAATACCAGGCACATCTCCTGAGGCGCGCATCAACCAAATAACTGCTGCAGCATATGGGCGCCTAGCAAACCTAAGAACAGCATTCCGACATCTTAATAAAGAATCGTTCAGGACTCTGTACACTGTGTACGTTAGTCCCATACTGGAGTATGCAGCACCAGTTTGGAACCCACACCTAGCCAAGCACGTAAAGAAGCTAGAGAAAGTGCAAAGGTTTGCAACAAGACTAGTCCCGGAGCTAAGGGGTATGTCCTACGAGGAGAGGTTAAGGGAAATCGACCTGACGACACTGGAGGACAGGAGAGTTAGGGGGGACATGATAACGACATATAAGATACTGAGAGGAATTGACAAGGTGGACAAAGACAGAATGTTCCAGAGATGAGACACAGCAACAAGGGGACACAGTTGGAAGTTGAAGACTCAGATGAATCACAGGGATGTTAGGAAGTATTTCTTCAGTCACGGAGTAGTCAGGAAGTGGAATAGCTTGGGAAGTGATGTAGTGGAGGAGGGTTCCATACATAGCTTTAAGAAGAGGTATGATAAAGCTCATGGCGCAGGGAGAGTGACCCAGTAGCGGCCAGTGAAGAGGCGTTGCCAGGAGCTATGATTCGACCCCTGCAACCACAACTAGGTGAGTACAACTAGGTGAGTACATATATATATGTGAATGACATGATGGAAGGGATAGACTCAGAAGTGTCCCTGTTCGCAGATGATGTGAAGTTAATGAGGAGAATTAAATTAAATGAGGTTCAGGCAAGAATTCAAAGAGACCTGGACAGTCTGGACACCTGGTCCAGCAACTGGCTTCTCGAATTTAACCCCGCCAAATGCAAAGCTATGAAGATCGGGGAAGGGCAAAGAAGACCGCAGACGGCGTATAGGCTAGGTGGCCAAAGACTACAAACCTCTCTCAAGGAGAAAGATCTTGGGGTGAGTATAACACCGAACACGTCTCCTGAAACCCACATCAACCAGATAACTGCTGCAGCATATGGGTTCCTGGCAAACCTGAGAATAGCGTTCCGATATCTTAGTAAGGAATTGTTCAAGACACTGTACAACGTGTACGTCAGGCACATACTGGAGTATGGAGCACCAGTTGGGAACCCATAACTGGTCAAGCACGTCAAGAAATTACAGTATGTGCAAAGGTTTGCAACAAGGTTAGTTCCGGAGCTAAGTGGAATGTCCTACGAAGAAAGGCTAAGGAAAATCGGTCTGACGAAACTGGAGGATAGGAGGGTTAGGGAAGACATGATAACGACATACAAAATACTGCGTGGAATAGACAAGGTGGTCAGAGTCAGGATGTTCCAGAGAGGGGACACAGAAAAAGGGGTCACAGTTGGAAGTTGAAGACTCAGATGAATCAAAGGGATGTTAGGAAGTATTTCTTCAGTCATAGAGTAGTCAGGAAGTGGAATAGTCTAGCAAGTAATGTAGTGGAGGCAGGAACCATACATAGCTTTAAGACGAGGTATAATAAAGCTCATGTAGCAGGAGAGAGAGGACCCAGTAGCGATCAGTGAAGAGGCGGGGCCACAAGGTGAGTCTCGACCCCTGCAACCACAATTAGGTGAGTACATACATACATACATACATACATATATATATATATATATATATATATATATATATATATATATATATATATATATATATATATATATATATATTTGTATCGTGCCGATTAGGTAAAACTTGCGATTTCTTAAATAGCAAAGCTCTTCTTGCCATATAAGACAAGCGAAAATTTGCGTATGTAATAATTTCGCAAAAATCGTTCTGAACCTAAAGAAAAAATATATTTCATTGTGTTTGTTTATTATTAAATTAATGTTAACGTATCTAAAATATATTTAGTTGGGTTAGGCTAAATTAAATTGCGCTTGTTGTAATAAGGTTAGGTAGGTTTTCAAAGTTTCTCTTGGTACAAAATTATAAATTTTTACATTAACATAAATGAAAAAATATATCTTTAAACGTATAAAGAAAATTTTAGAAAGGACTTAATTTTAAATGAGTTCTTGCTAATTGACCAGTTTTACCTAATCGGCACGACATATATATATATATATATATATATATATATATATATATATATATATATATATATATATATATATATATATATATATATATACATGTATATATACACACACATACAGTGTTGTTATTGATTAAATACCACTCGTTCGTGGTTGGTTACAATATTATATATACTGCTTGTGGAGGCTAGTACACCAAACGGGGAGTAGAATGAAATTAGCTCTGAGGCACCCACACCATCGTATGTCCTCGGATCATGGTACAACATCTAGCTCTTCTGGGTGCGTGATCTTTGTAGGATTGGATGATCCAGTGGGTTAGATCATCGTGAATTTTTGCTCACCATAAGGCGGGCTAGAACAACACTGGTTCGATCCCGTCAGTGTATATACACAAAGGCACATTTTCTCTGTTCGTATACATGGAAACACACTTTTGCGTATATACATAGATTCCCACTTATGTGTATGTACATAGATACACTTCTGTGCCTATACGAATAAATTTCTGTGTACATGAATAGATACTTCTCTGTGTATATACACAGATACACACTTCTCTGTATATATACACTGGTGTATATATACAAAGAAGTAATTCTGTGTGAATACAGAGTGAGATATATATATATATATATATATATATATATATATATATATATAATATATATATATATATACGCACTTCTTTGAGTAAACAGAGAGATACACACTTATCTGTGTAGATATACAGAGAGATACGCACTTCTCTGTGTAGCTTCACCCGAATTCGTTGAAACAGGGAAATACTGAACCATTTTCTTCCTGGTTGTATTTACATCTCTCTGACTATGGTGGGAAACTGATGAAGCTGGTACGATTTTCGCCACCTGGGAGTGTGTTAGGATTTTCGCCACCTGGGAGTGTGTTAGGATTTTCGCCACCTGGGAGTGTGTTAGGATTTTCGCCACCTGGGAGTGTGTTAGGATTTTCGCCACCTGGGAGTGTGTTAG
>WNWK01007422.1:37500-94354 GCA_009830355.1 Cherax destructor | reverse complement strand
GGAAAAATTTTTAAGAATTTTTTTAAAAAAAAAAAAAAAAAAAAAAAGAATAAAAAAAAAAATTTTTTTTTATTTAAATTTAAAAAATAAAGGGAGAAGAATTTATTTAAGAAAAAAAAATTTTTTTGGGGGGGGGGGGAATAGGAAGAAAGGGGGAAAAGGGAGGAAGGAGAGTGAGGGAGGGAGGGAGAGTGAGTGAAGGAGAGTGAGAGAGGGAGAGTGAGAGAGGGAGAGTGAGTGAGGGAGTGAGGGAGGGAGAGTGAGTGAAGGAGTGAGGGAGGGAGAGAGAGAGAGTGAGTGAAGGAGAGTGAGTGAAAGTGAGTGAGGGAGAGTGAGGGAAAGTGAGGGAGGGGGAGTGAGGGAAAGTGAGTGAGGGAGAGTGAGTGAGGGAAAGTGAGTGAGGGAGAGTGAATGAGGGAAAGTGAGTGAGGGAGAGTAAGGGAAAGTGAGTGAGGGAAAGTGAGTGATGAAGAGGAAGTGAGGGAAAGTGAGTGAGGGAGAGGGAGTGAGGGTGAGGGAGTGAGGGAAAGTGAGTGAGGGAGAGTGAGTAAGGGATGGAACAACAGCTCTCCCCCTACCCTCTCTCCCTCCCCTCTCCCCTACCTTCCCTCCCTTCCCTCACCACTCCCCACTTCCTTCCACCTGTCCTCCCCACTCCCCTCCTTCCCCTCCCCATCTCCCACTTTCAGCATTGCATGGTGCAGACACTCTGTTGCAACACTGACCTCTCCTCCCTCCCTTCCCCCTCCCTCCTTTCCCCTACCTCCTTTACCCCTCCTTCCCTTCCCCCCTCCCTTCATCTCTTTCTCTCCTTTCCTCTACGTCTACCTCCCCCTCCCTTCATCTCCCCCTTCCCTTGCGACCTTGTAAACTGATGACCTGAATTATTACAGGCAGATGGAGGGGTGATGGAGGGGTGATGGAGGGGTGATGGAGTGATGGAGGTGTGGAGTGATGGAGGGGTGATTAAGGGGTGATGGAAAGATGGAATGATGGAGGGGTGACGGAGGGGTGCAGTGATGGAGGGGTGATGGAGGGATGGAGGGGTGATGGAATGATGGAGTGATGGAGGGGTGATGGAGGGATCATGGAGTGATGGAGGGGTGATGGAGTGAAGGAGTGATGGAGGGGTGATAGAGTGATGGAGGGGTGATGGAGTGATGGAGGGGTGAAGGGGTGATGGAGTGGAGGGGTGATGGAGTGATGGAGGGGTGATGGAGTGATAAAGGGGTGATGGAGTGATGGAGGGGTGATGGAGTGATGAAGGTGTGATGGAGTGATGGAGGGGTGATGGAGTGATGGAGGGGTGATGGAGTGATGAAGGTGTAATGGAGGGGTGATGGAGTGATGGAGGGGTGATGGAGTGATAGACGGATGATGGAGTGATGAAGGTGTGATGGAATGATGGAGGGGTGATGGAGGGGTATGGAGTAATGGAGGGAAGGGTGAGGGAGGTAAGGAGGGAGGGAGAGAGGGGAGAGAGTGAGAGGGGAGAGCTGGAAGGGTCAGGTCAAGTTGCCATATTTCTTGCAGTGGTTACCTTGAAGGTCAGATACCTTCCTCAGTCTTGTTTTATTGAGAGGGAGGAGAGGGAGAGAGAGGGAGGAGAGGGAGAGAGAGAGGGAGGAGAGGGAGTGGGCCCTACAGTTAGTCCCTCTCACTCCAGCGCCAGTAACTTGGTGTCGTCAAACAGTCATGTCAACACATCACAAGAACCAGGAGAGACATGATCCAGACGTTGAAGATACTTAGAAGTGAACCAGAAGAACCTTATTAAATCCACTGTGAGTCTGAGTGAAGTGAGCGAGGTGAGTGAGGTGAGGTGAGTAAAGTGAGTGAGGTGAAGTATGATAAAGCTCATGGAGCAGTGATAGAGTGGAACTTAGTAGCCACCAGTGAAGAGGCGAGGCCAGGAGCTATGACTCGACCCCTGCAACCACACACAGGAGTACACACACACTTAAAGCTGTAGGCTCAAACGTTACCTACCATGACTGACATTAACGAGAGTGAGAGAAAGAGTGAGAGGTCTGACTCGTGGCGGGTCACCTGACTCGTAGCGGGTCACCTGACTCGTGGCGGGTCACCTGACTCGTGGCGGGTCAGCTGACTCGTGGCGGGTCAGCTAACTCGTGGCGGGTCAGCTGACTCGTGGCGGGTCAGCTGACTCGTGGCGGGTCACCTGACTCGTGGCGGGTCACCTGACTCGTGGCGGGTCACCTGACTCGTGGCGGGTCACCTGACTCGTGGCGGGTCACCTGACTCGTGGCGGGTCACCTGACTCGTGGCGGGTCACCTGACTCGTGGCGGGTCAGCTGACTCGTGGCGGGTCAGCTAACTCGTGGCGGGTCACCTGACTCGTGGCGTATCACCTGACTCGTGTCGGGTCACCTGACTCGTGGCGGGTCACCTGACTCGTGGCGGGTCACCTGACTCGTGGCGGGTCACCTGACTTGTGGCGGGTCACCTGACGGCGGGTCACCTGACTGTGGGGTCACCTGACTCGTGGCGGGTCACCGACTCGTGGCGGGTCACCTGATGTCGATCGTGGTCACCGATCAGTGTAACAGTGACTCACCTGTCTTATCTAACACCAAGAAATATTATTACTACTACTAGTAGTAGTAGTAGTGTTATTATTATTAAGATGCGGTGGGTGGTGGGTGTGTCAGGTGGGTGGTGGGTGTGTCAGGTGGGTGGTGGGTGTGTCAGGTGGGTGGTAGGTGTGCCAGGTGGGTGGTGGGTGTGCCAGGTGGGTGGTGGGTGTGTCAGGTGGGTGTGCCAGGTGGGTGGCGGGTGTGTCAGGTGGGTGGTGGGTGTGTCAGGTGGGTGGTGGGTGTGCCAGGTGGGTGGTGGGTGTGTCAGGTGGGTGGTGGGTGTGTCAGGTGGGTGGTGGGTGTGTCAGGTGGGTGGTGGGTGTGTCAGGTGGGTGGTGGGTGTGTCAGGTGGGTGGTGGGTGTGCCAGGTGGGTGGTGGGTGTGTCAGGTGGGTGGTGGGTGTGCCAGGTGGGTGGTGGGTGTGTCAGGTGGGTGGTGGGTGTGTCAGGTGGGTGGTGGGTGTGTCAGGTGGTGGTGGGTGTGTCAGGTGGGTGGTGGTGTGCCAGGTGGGTGGTAGGTGTGCCAGGTGGGTGGTGGGTGTGCCAGGTGGGGGTGGTGTGTGCCAGGTGGGTGGTGGTGTGGGTGGTGGGTGTGTCAGGTGGGTGGTGGAGTGTCAGGTGGGTGGTGGGTGTGTCAGGTGGGTGGTGGGTGTGTCAGGTGGGCGGTGGGTGTGTCAGGTGGGTGGTGGAGTGTCAGGTGGGTGGTGGTGTGTCAGGTGGGTGGTGTGTGTGTCAGGTGGTGTGCCAGGTGGGTGGCGGTGTGTCAGGTGGGTGGTGGGTGTGTCATGTGGGTGGTGGGTTGCCAGGTGGGTGGTGGGTGTGTCAGGTGGGTGGTGGTGTGCCAGGTGGGTGGTGGTGTGTCAGGTGGGTGGTGGGTGTGTCAGGTGGGTGGTGGGTGTGTCAGGTGGGTGGTGGGTGTCAGGTGGGTCATGGGTGTGCCAGGTGGGTGGTGGGTGTGCCAGGTGGGTGTGGGTGTGCCAGGTGGGTGTGCCAGGTGGGTGTTGGGTGTGCCAGGTGGGTGGTGGGTGGTCAGGTGGGTGGTGGGTGGTCAGGTGGGTGTTTGTGCGTCAGGTGGGTGGTGGGTGTGTCAGGTGGGTGGTGAGTGGTCAGGTGGGCGGTGGGTGTGTCAGGTGGGTGGTGGTGTGTCAGGTGGGTGGTGGGTGTGTCAGGTGGGTGGTGGGTGTGTCAGGTGGGTGGTGGTGTGTCAGGTGGGTGGTGGTGTGTCAGGTGGGTGGTGGGTGTGTCAGGTGGGTGGTGGGTGTGCCAGGTGGGTGGTGGGTGTGTCAGGTGGGTGGTGGGTGTGCAGGTGGGTGGTGGGTGTGCCAGGTGGGGTGCCAGATGGGTGGTGGGTGGTCAGGTGGGTGGTGGGTGTGTCAGGTGGGTGGTGGGTGTGTCAGGTGGGTGGTGGGTGTGTCAGGTGGGTGGTGGGCCAGATGGGTGGTGGGTGTGTCAGGTGGGTGGTGGTGTGCCAGGTGGGTTGTAGGTGTGCCAGGTGTTTGGTGGGTGTGTCAGGTGGGTGGTGGTGTGTCAGGTGGGTGGTGGGTGTGTCAGGTGGGTGGTGGGTGTGTCAGGTGGGTGGTGGTGTGTCAGGTGGGTGGTGGTGTGCCAGGTGGGTGGTGGTGTGCCAGGTGGGTGGTGGGTGGTCAGGTGGGTGGTGGGTGTGTCAGGTGGGTGGTGGTGTGTCAGGTGGGTGGTGGGTGGTCAGGTGGATGGTGGGTGTCAGGTGGGTGGTGGGTGTGTCAGGTGGGTGGTGGTGTGCCAGGTGGGTGGTGGGTGTGCCAGGTGGGTGGTGGTGTGTCAGGTGGGTGGTGGGTGTGTCAGGTGGGTGGTGGGTGTGTCAGGTGGGTGGTGGGTGTGTCAGGTGGATGGTGGGTGTGTCAGGTGGGTGGTGGGTGTGCCAGTTGGGTGGTGGGTGTGCCAGGTGGGTGGTGGGTGTGTCAGGTGGGTGTGTCAGGTGGGTGTGTCAGGTGGTTGGTGGGTGTGTCAGGTGGGTGTGTCAGGTGGGTGGTGGGTGTGTCAGGTGGGTGTGTAAGGTGGGTGGTGGGTGTGTCAGGTGGGTGGTGGGTGTGTCAGGTGAGTGGTGGGTGTGACAGGTGGGTGGTGGGTGTGTCATGTTGGTGGGTCAAATGGGTGGTTGAATTAGGGTGTTCATGGGTAGGGAGGGGTTTGTGGGTGGGAATAGTTGGGTAGGGGGTGTTGTTTGTACATTGGTGGGTGGTGGGTGGGTCAAGGGTGGGTGGAGGGCGGAGACACCACCCACACTGACCACTTCTTGGGTCCACTGCTCTGAAGATTCTTATCACAGCAGGACCGCAAAGTCTACCAACACCCACCAACCCTCTCCCACCATGACCCACCCTCACGGACCAGCAGCAGCCACCCTCACCCACCCACACCACAGACATAACCCACCCCACAGACTATGACTAACCCTGCGAACCCAGCCTCCCCACAAAGACCCACCCAGACCCAAGAATGACCAGCCTTTCCCACCCACTTTTCCTTCACACCCATCCTACCCCCTCCCTCACCAGCAACCCGCCCCCTCCACTTACCAAGGTATACAAATTCCCACCCACAACACTCTCCCCTCCTCCCCTATCTATCCTTCCCTCTCTCCCACCTCCATCCATCCACCCCCCTCTCACCATTAGTCACAACCGCTATCCCTATTACTGTTAGACTGTTCGACCTCTGCAACCACAATTAGGTGAGCACACACACATATATGGGCAGGACAAAGTTACTAGTTATGGGTGATCTCAATCACAAAGAGATTGGGAAAACCTGGAGCCACATGGGGCACCACACACGTGGAGGGCTAAGATGATGGAGGTGGTACTGGAAAACCTCATGCATCAACATGTTAGGGACACTACCAGAGAGAGAGGATGAACCGGCAAGGCTGGACCTCGTATTCACCTTGAGTAGTTCATTGAGGACATCACATATGAAAGGCCCCTCAGAGATAGTGATTACGTGCTCCTGAGTTTCGAATACATAGTAGAATAGCAAGTGGAGAGAGAAAGAGGAAGAGAAGGACAGGAGAAGCTAAACTACAAAAGAGGGGACTACGTTAGGAAAGAGAACTGCTGGGATAAACAGTAAATGAAATTATGGAATATGTGACCACAAAATGCAAGGAGGTAGAGGAGGGGTTCGTATCCAAGGGCAACAGAAATAATGGGAAAACCAGAACGAGCCGTTGGTTCATCCAAAGGTGTAGAGAGGCTAAAACTAAGTGTGCTAGAGAATGGAAAAAGTAAAGAAGACAAAGGACCCAGGAAAATAAGATCAGTCGAAGAGCCAGAAATAAATATGCACAGGTAAGGAGGGAGGCCCAGCGACAATACGAGGATGACATAGCATCGAAAGCCAAGTCTGACTCAAAGCTGTTGTAAGGTCACATCAGGAGAAAGACAACAGTCAAGGACCAGGTAATTAGGCTGAGGAAGGAAGGAGGGGAGATCACAAGAAATGATCAAGAAGTATGTGAGGAGCTCAACACGAGATTTAAGAAAGTATTTGCAATGGAGACAGAAAGGACTCCAGCAAACCGGGATGGTAGAGTACACCAGCAAGTGTTGGACACACTACACACAACCAAGGAGGAGGTGAAGAAGCTGCTAAGTGAACTAGATACCTCAAAGGCGGTGGGACCGGACAACATCTCTCCTTAGGTCCTGAGAGAGGGAGCAGAGACGCTGTGTGTACCACTAACAACAACCTTCAACACATCTATCATAACAGGGCGACTACCTGAGGTATGGAAGACAGCAAATGTAGTCCCAATCTTTAATTAAGGAGACAGACTACAGACCAGTGTCACTGACATGTATAGTATGTAAAGTCATGGAGATTATCAGGAGAGTGGTGGAGCACCTAGAAAGGAATGAGCATATCAACGACAACCAGCACGGTTTCAGGGAAGGGAAATCCTGTGTCACAAACCTACTGGAGTTTTACAACAGGGTGATAGAAGTAAGACAAGAGAGAGAGAGAGAGAGAGAGAGAGAGAGAGAGAGAGAGAGAGAGAGAGAGAGAGAGAGAGAGAGAGAGAGAGAGAGAGAGAGAGAGAGAGAGAGAGAGAGAGAGAGAGAGAGAGAGAGAGAGAGAGAGAGAGGGGGGAGACTGCATTTTCTTGGACTCTAAGAAGGCTTTCGACACAGTTCCACACAAGAAATTAGTGCAAAAGTTAGAGGATTAGGCAGAAACAACAGGAAAGGCAATGTAATGATGGATCAGAGAATACCTGACAGGAAGGAAACAGCGAGTGATGGTACGTGATGAGATGTAAGAGTGGGCGCTTGTGACGAGTGGGGTTCCACAAGGGTCAATCTTAGGACCGGTGCTGTTTCTGGTATATGTGAACGACATGACGGAAGGAATAGACTCAGAAGTGTCCCTGTTTGCAGACGATGTGAAGCTACTGAGAAGAATACAAGTGAAGAGGATCAAGCAGGACTACACCTGGTCTGACAAATGGCTGCTGGAGTTTAATCCCACGAAGTGTAAAGTCATGAAGATTGGGGAAGGTCAAAGAAGACCGCAGACAGAGTACAGGCTAGGGGGCCAGAGACTGCAAACCTCACTCAAGGAAAGGATCTTGGGGTGAGTAAAATACCGAGCACATCTCCTGAGGCGCACATCAACCAAATTACTGCAGCATATGGGCGCCTGGCAAACCTAAGAATAGCATTCCGACACCTCAGTAAGGAATCGTTCAAGACTCTGTACACTGCGTACGTCAGGCCCATATTGGAGTATGTAGCACCAGTATGGAACCCACACCTGGTCAAGCACGTCAAGAAATTAGAGAAAGTGCAAAGGTTTTCAACAAGACTAGTCCCGGAGCTAAGGGGTATGTCCTACGAGGAGAGGTTAAGGGAAATCGACCTGACGACACTGGAGGACAGGAGAGATAGGGAGGACATGATAACGACATATAAAATACGGACAGACAGGGTGTTCCAGAGATGGGACACAGCAACAAGAGAACATAAGTGGAAGGTGAAGAGTCACAGGGATGTTAGGAAGTATTTCTTCAGTCATAGAGTTGTCAGGAAGTGGAACAATCTGGAGAGTGATGTAGTGGAGGCAGGAATCATTTATAGCTTTAAGAAGAGGTATGATAAAGTTCATGGAACAGGGAGAGAGTGGACCTAATAGCGACCAGTGAAGAGAGGCCAGGAGCTGGTCCCCTGACTAGTCAGGTCAGGGGACCAGGCAGGTCAGGGGACTAGGCAGGTCAGGGGACCAGGAAGGTCAGGGAGACCAGGTGAGTCAGGGAGAGCAGGCGGGTCAGGGGACCAGGCAGGTCAGGGAGACCTGGCAGGTCAGGGAGACCTGGCAGGTCAGGGGACCAAGTGGGTCAGGGGACCAGCCAGGTCAGGGGACCAGGCAGGTCAGGGGACCAGACATGTCAGGGGACCAGGCAGGTCAGGGAGACCTGACAGGTCAGGGGACCAGGCGGGTCAGGGGACCAGGCAGGTCAGGGGACCAGGCGGGTCAGTGGACCAGGCAGGTCAGGGAACCAGGCAGGTCAGGGGAACAGGCGGGTCAGTGGACCAGGCAGGTCTGGGGATCAGGCGGGTCAGTGGACCAGGCAGATTAGGGGATCAGGCGGGTCAGTGGACCAGGCAGGTCAGGGGACCTGCCAGGTCCCCTGACCTGGCAGGTCAGAGGGACCTGGCAGTAAGGGTCATATTCTGGGGTTATGTCGTAACCTGAACGTTCTTATCGTTGTCTTTCTCACGGAATGGAAAGGCGTTGAGTCCCATCCTCCCCTCCCCACTTCCCGGCCCCCTTCCCTACCCCTCCCCTTTCTCCTCTAGGAAGGGGGAGGTGACTGATGCAATTCGGGTAAATAAAACAAAGGTGTGTGTGTGTGTGTGTGTGTGTGTGTGTGTGTGTGGAGGGTGGGGAGGGAGCCTTCCGCTTTACTATGCATGACTCAAACACGATAGTTCTTACTCTACATAGACGTAAATAGTCTCTCTCAGTAAATACTGGGCCTCAGCGTGGACTATCTCTCTCTCTCTCTCTCACTCTTCAAGACTTGCTTCCTCCGGATATCGGTTAATTCAGATAGATGAGGCGGTGACTGAGGGATAGAGGAGAAGACAACCGGAAGTCTTGAAGACTCTTCAAGACGGGGCCCATCTTTATCTAAATTGAAGATGATGATGCTGGTATTTGTGGTGGTGGTGGTGGTAGTAGTGGCGCTGGTAGTGGTTGTGGTAGTGGTGATAGTTGTGGTGGTGGTAGTAACTGCAGTAGTAGTCGTGGTAATGGTAGTAGTAGTTGTGGTGGTAGTGATGGTAGTGGCAGCTCATGGTATCGCAATAAACTTCTCTCTCCTCCATGGTGGTCTCGTTGGTCAACAAGAAACACAGTGTTTACCCAACCCCTGTATATATCACACCAGGATAGAGTGAGAGAACTCTCTCACACACCAGGATAAAGTGAGAGAACTCTCTCACACACCAGGATAGCGTGAGAGAACTCTCTCACACACCAGGATAGCGTGAGAGAACTCTCTCACACACCAGGATAGAGTGAGAGAACTCTCTCACACACCAGGATAGAGTGAGAGAACTCTCTCACACACCAGGATAAGTGAGAGAACTCTCTCACACACAGGATAGAGTGAGAGAACTCTCTCACACACCAGGATAGAGTGAGAGAACTCTCTCACACACAGGATAGAGTGAGAGAACTCTCTCATACACCAGGATAGAGTGAGAGAACTCTCTCACACACCAGGATAAGTGAGAGAACTCTCTACACACCAGGATAGCGTGAGAGAACTCTCTCACACACCAGGATAGCGTGAGAGAACTCTCTCACACACCAGGATAGAGTGAGAGAACTCTCTCACACACCAGGATAGAGTGAGAGAACTCTCTCACACACCAGGATAGAGTGAGAGAACTCTCTCACACACCAGGATAGAGTGAGAGAACTCTCTCACACACCAGGATAGAGTGAGAGAACTCTCTCACACACGAGGATAGAGTGAGAGAACTCTCTCATACACCAGGATAGAGTGAGAGAACTCTCACACACGAGGATAGAGTGAGAGAACTCTCTCACACACGAGGTTAGAGTGAGAGACCTTTCTCACACACGAGGATAGAGTGAGAGAACTCTCTCACACACGAGGATAGAGTGAGAGAACTCTCTCACACACGAGGATAGAGTGAGAGAACTCTCTCACACACGAGGATAGAGTGAGAGAACTCTCTCACACACGAGGATAGAGTGAGAGAACACTCTCACACACGAGGATAGAGTGAGAGAACTCTCTCACACACGAGGATAGAGTGAGAGAACTCTCTCACGCACGAGGATAGAGTGAGAGAACTCTCTCACACACGAGGTAGAGTGAGAGAACTCTCTCACGCAGACGATAGAGTGAGAGAACTCTCTCACGCACGAGGATAGAGTGAGAGAACTCTCTCACGCACGATGATAGAGTGAGAGAACTCTCTCACACACGAGGATAGAGTGAGAGAACTCTCTCACACACCAGGATAGAGTGAGAGAACTCTCTCACACACCAGGATAGAGTGAGAGAACTCTCTCACGCACGAGGTTAGAGTGAGAGAACTCTCTCACACACCAGGATAGAGTGAGAGAACTCTCTCACACACGAGGATAGAGTGAGAGAACTCTCTCACACACAAGGATAGAGTGAGAGAACTCTCTCACACACGAGGATAGAGTGAGAGAACTCTCTCACGCACGAGGATAGAGTGAGAGAACTCTCTCACACACGAGGTTAGAGTGAGAGAACTCTCTCACGCACGACGATAGAGTGAGAGAACTCTCTCACGCACGAGGATAGAGTAAGAGAACTCTCTCACGCACGATGATAGAGTGAGAGAACTCTCTCACACACGAGGATAGAGTGAGAGAACTCTCTCACACACCAGGATAGAGTGAGAGAACTCTCTCACACACCAGGATAGAGTGAGAGAACTCTCTCACGCACGAGGTTAGAGTGAGAGAACTCTCTCACACACCAGGATAGAGTGAGAGAACTCTCTCACACACGAGGATAGAGTGAGAGAACTCTCTCACACACAAGGATAGAGTGAGAGAACTCTCTCACACACGAGGATAGAGTGAGAGAACTCTCTCACGCACGAGGATAGAGTGAGAGAACTCTCTAACACACGAGGATAGAGTGAGAGAACTCTCTCACACACGAGGATAGAGTGAGAGAACTCTCTCACACACACAAGGATAGAGTGAGAGAACTCTCTCACACACGAGGATAGAGTGAGAGAACTCTCTCACACACGAGGATAGAGTGAGAGAACTCTCTCACACACGAGGATAGAGTGAGAGAACTCTCTAACACACGAGGATAGAGTGAGAGAACTCTCTCACACGAGGATAGAGTGAGAGAACTCTCTAACACACGAGGATAGGTGAGAGAACTCTCTCACACACGAGGATAGAGTGAGAGAACTCTCTAACACACGAGGATAGAGTGAGAGAACTCTCTCACACACGAGGATAGAGTGAGAGACTCCGAGCCTTCACTATCTTGAAAGCTGAGAGATTAAAGAGAGAGATAAAAAAGAGAGATATAACAGTAAAAGACAGACATAAACAAAGGAGATATAAATAAAGAGATAAAAGGGAATATGCAATGATGCAAGGAGTGAAAACAGTGGACTGAAGGACAGAGAAGGGATACGAGGGATAGTAGTGGGTAGACTTGTGTAGGAGTAGAATAGTCTACCAGGTAGACTGGTTTATGGTAGACACTCTCTTGGGTACATTAGGGGAAATATCTTTGGATTGAGTGGAATGGTTGAGAGTACGTGTTCCATTCTTTCCATTCTCTTATTCTCCATTTCTTCTTCCCCCTCCTCCTCCTCCTCCTCCTCCTCCTCTTCTTCCTCTTTCTCTTCCCTTCTTCATCATTCTCGTGGCATGCTAAGAGTGTGTTACACCCATAGAGTCATGCTTCCCCTACTAGTGAAGCAGGTGATAAAGGTGTACCAAGTAGGGGCCCCCTTGTTATGCTAGCACCTTGGTTCAACAGGAGACCCCTTGTTATGCTAGCACCTTGGTTCAACAGGAGCCCCCTTGTTATGCAAGCACCTTGGTTCAATAGGGGCCCCCTTGTTATGCTAGCACCTTGGTTCAACTTGAACCCCCTTGTTATGCTAGCACCTTGGTTCAACAGGAGCCCCCTTGTTATGCTAGCCTCTTGGTTCAACTTGAACCCCCTTGTTATGCTAGCACCTTGGTTCAACTTGAACCCCTTGTTATGCTAGCACCTTGGTTCAACAGGAGCCCCTTGTTATGCTAGCACCTTGGTTCAACAGGAGCCCTTGTTATGCTAGCACCTTGGTTCAACAGGAGCCTCCTTGTTATGCTAGCACCTTGATTCAACAGGAGCCTCCTTGTTATGCTAGCACCTTGGTTCAACAGGAGCCCCCTTGTTATGCTAGCACCTTGATTCAACAGGAGCCCCCTTGTTATGCTAGCACCTTGGTTCAACAGAGCCCCTTGTTATGCTAGCACCTTGGTTCAACAGGACCCCTTGTTATGCTAGAACTTGTTCAACAGGAGCCCCTTGTTATGCTAGCCCTTGGTTCAACTGACCCCCTTGTTATGCTAGCACCTTGGTTCAACTGAACCCCTTTTATGCTAGCACCTTGGTTCAACAGGACCCCCTTGTTATGCTAGCACCTTGGTTCAACAGGAGCCCCTTGTTATGCTAGCACCTTGGTTCAACAGGAGCCCCTTGTTATGCAAGCACCTTGATTCAACAGGGCCTCCTTGTTATGCTAGCACCTTGGTTCAACAGGAGCCCCCTTGTTATGCTAGCACCTTGTTCAACAGGAGCCCCTTGTTATGCTAGCACCTTGTTCAACAGGAGCCTCCTTGTTATGCTAGCACCTTGGTTCAACAGGAGCCCCTTGTTATGCTAGCACCTTGATTCAACAGGAGCCTCCTTGTTATGCTAGCACCTTGGTTCAACAGGAGCCCCCTTGTTATGCTAGCACCTTGTTCAACAGGAGCCCCTTGTTATGCTAGCACCTTGGTTCAACAGGAGCCCCTTGTTATGCTAGCACCTTGGTTCAACAGGAGCCCCCTTGTTATGCTAGCACCTTGGTTCAACAGGAGCCTCCTTGTTATGCTAGCACCTTGGTTCAACAGGAGCCCCCTTGTTATGCTAGCACCTTGGTTCAACAGGAGCCCCTTGTTATGCTAGCACCTTGGTTCAACAGGAGCCCCTTGTTATGCTAGCACCTTGGTTCAACAGGAGCCTCCTTGTTATGCTAGCACCTTGGTTCAACAGGAGCCCCCTTGTTATGCTAGCACCTTGGTTCAACAGGAGCCCCTTGTTATGCTAGCACCTTGGTTCAACAGGAGCCCCCTTGTTATGCTAGCACCTTGGTTCAACAGGAACCCCTTGTTATGCTAGCACCTTGGTTCAACAGGAGCCCCCTTGTTATGCTAGCACCTTGGTTCAACAGGAGCCCCCTTGTTATGCTAGCACCTTGGTTCAACAGGAGCCCCCTTGTTATGCTAGCACCTTGGTTCAACAGGAGCCCCCTTGTTATGCTAGCACCTTGGTTCAACAGGACCCCTTGTTATGCTAGCACCTTGGTTCAACAGGAGCCCCTTGTTATGCTAGCACCTTGGTTCAACAGGAGCCCCCTTGTTATGCTAGCACCTTGGTTCAACAGGAGCCCCCTTGTTATGCTAGCACCTTGGTTCAACAGGAGCCCCCTTGTTATGCTAGCACCTTGGTTCAACAGGAGCCTCCTTGTTATGCTAGCACCTTGGTTCAACAGGAGCCCCCTTGTTATGCTAGCACCTTGGTTCAACAGGAGCCCCCTTGTTATGCTAGCACCTTGGTTCAACAGGAGCCCCTTGTTATGCTAGCACCTTGGTTCAACAGGAGCCCCTTGTTATGCTAGCACCTTGGTTCAACAGGAGCCCCCTTGTTATGCTAGCACCTTGGTTCAACAGGAGCCCCTTGTTATGCTAGCACCTTGGTTCAACAGGAGCCCCCTTGTTATGCTAGCACCTTGGTTCAACAGGAGCCCCTTGTTATGCTAGCACCTTGGTTCAACAGGAGCCCCCTTGTTATGCTAGCACCTTGGTTCAACAGGAGCCCCTTGTTATGCTAGCACCTTGGTTCAACAGGAGCCCCCTTGTTATGCTAGCACCTTGGTTCAACAGGAGCCCCTTGTTATGCTAGCACCTTGGTTCAACAGGAGCCCCCTTGTTATGCTAGCACCTTGGTTCAACAGGAGCCCCCTTGTTATGCTAGCACCTTGGTTCAACAGGAGCCCCTTGTTATGCTAGCACCTTGGTTCAACAGGAGCCCCCTTGTTATGCTAGCACCTTGGTTCAACAGGAGCCCCTTGTTATGCTAGCACCTTGGTTCAACAGGAGCCCCTTGTTATGCTAGCACCTTGGTTCAACAGGAGCCCCCTTGTTATGCTAGCACCTTGGTTCAACAGGAGCCTCCTTGTTATGCTAGCACCTTGGTTCAACAGGAGCCCCCTTGTTATGCTAGCACCTTGGTTCAACAGGAGCCCCCTTGTTATGCTAGCACCTTGGTTCAACAGGAGCCCCCTTGTTATGCTAGCACCTTGGTTCAACAGGAGCCCCCTTGTTATGCTAGCACCTTGGTTCAACCAGCCAAACACAAGGAAGCCGACCAGAGTTGTGAAGCGATGTGGTACACTTGTGATTCATCACTGGCAGACTTATCCAAGTCTGGTCGAGGACGGTTCTCGCGCCATGTCTTTTGTACTGTCTTATTGTGCATATCTATATATTGTACATACATTGTACATATCTGTACATATTGTACATGCATTGTGCATATCTGTACGTATTGTACATACCTTGTCTGCTGTTAGGTGAAGGAAATATAAATATTTACTCTGCTGCCTGTCGGTGGTTCCTGGTTCCTACCTTGGTTGTGGTTCTACAACCAGGTGTGCAGGCCACCAGACTGTATCTGTCTTGGTAATACTTCCTGCTCCTCTTCCTCCTTTTCTCCAGGTTTCTGTCTTCTTCTCTTGTCTAACATTTATTTCTCTCTCTCCCTCTCTCATTTTACTTAGACTAATCCTTATCTTCTCTTGTTCCCATTTATCTCTTCCTCTTCTATCTCTATCTTTCTCCTTTCCTCTCTTCATCTCTCTTCACCCCCTCCTCTTCTCCATTCCCTCTTTCCTTTTCTCTTTTCTCCTTATCCTCTTCGCTCCTTCAATACCTTCCACCTCTCTCCCCTCCCTCTCCCACTCCCTCCCCTCTCACTCCCTCTCATTTTTTACTCTCACAACTCCTGAAGACAAACGAGGGAGCCGAGGAGAGCGGTGAGACTACAAGTGGATGAGGATCAGGTGAGACAACAAGTGAATGAGGATCAGGTGAGACTACAAGTGGATGAGGATCAGGTGAGACTACAAGTGAATGAGGATCAGGTGAGACTACAAGTGAATGAGGATCAGGTGAGACTACAAGTGGATGAGGATCAGGTGAGACTACATGTGGATGAGGATCAGGTGAGACTACAAGTGGATGAGGATCAGGTGAGACTACAAGTGGATGAGGATCAGGTGAGACAACAAGTGAATGAGGATCAGGTGAGACTACAAGTGGATGAGGATCAGGTGAGACTACAAGTGAATGAGGATCAGGTGAGACTACAAGTGAATGAGGATCAGGTGAGACTACAAGTGAATGAGGATCAGGTGAGACAACAAGTGGATGAGGATCAGGTGAGACAACAAGTGGATGAGGATCAGGTGAGACTACAAGTGAATGAGGATCAGGTGAGACAACAAGTGGATGAGGATCAGGTGAGACTACAAGTGGATGAGGATCAGGTGAGACTACAAGTGAATGAGGATCAGGTGAGACTACAAGTGGATGAGGATCAGGTGAGACTACAAGTGAATGAGGATCAGGTGAGACTACAAGTGGATGAGGATCAGGTGAGACTACAAGTGAATGAGGATCAGGTGAGACTACAAGTGGATGAGGATCAGGTGAGACTACAAGTGGATGAGGATCAGGTGAGACTACAAGTGGATGAGGATCAGGTGAGACAACGTGGAGAGACGGTGAGACTGGATGAGATCAGGTGAGACTACAAGTGAATGAGGATCAGGTGAGACTACAAGTGGATGAGGATCAGGTGAGACTACAAGTGAATGAGATCAGGTGAACTACAAGTGAATGAGATCAGGTGAGACTAAAGTGGATGAGG
Source organism: Cherax destructor (assembly GCA_009830355.1). Lineage (NCBI taxonomy): Eukaryota > Metazoa > Arthropoda > Malacostraca > Decapoda > Parastacidae > Cherax > Cherax destructor. Next base: position 78,494 of record WNWK01007422.1, on the reverse strand, counting down.
ATCAGGTGAGACTACAAGTGGATGAGGATCAGGTGAGACTACAAGTGGATGAGGATCAGGTGAGACTACAAGTGGATGAGGATCAGGTGAGACTACAAGGGATGAGGATCAGGTGAGACTACAAGTAGAGGATCAGGTGAGACTACAAGTGGATGAGGATCAGTGAGACTACAGTGGATGAGATCAGGTGAGACTGCAAGTAGATGAGGATCAGGTGAGACTACATGGGATGAGGATCAGGTGAGACTACATGTGGATGAGGATCAGGTGAGACTACATGTGGATGAGGATCAGGTGAGACTACAAGTGATGAGGATCAGGTAGACTACAAGTGGATGAGGATCAGTGAGACTACAAGAGGATTAGGATCAGGTGAGACTACATGTGGATGAGGATCAGAGTGAGACTACAAGTGGATGAGATCAGGTGAGACTACATGTGGATGAGGATCAGAGTGAGACTACAAGAGTATGAGATCAGGTGAGACTACATGTGGATGAGGATCAGGTGAGACTACAAGAGATGAGATCAGGTGAGACTACAAGTGGATGAGGATCAGGTGAGACTACATGTGATGAGATCAGGTGAGACTCAAGTGGATGAGGATCAGGTGAGACTACAAGTGGATGAGGATCAGGTGAGACTACATGTGGATGAGGATCAGGTGAGACTACAAGTGGATGAGGATCAGGTGAGACTACAAGTGGATGAGGATCAGGTGAGACTACAAGTGGATGAGGATCAGGTGAGACTACAAGTGGATGAGAATCAGGTGAGACTACAAGAGGATGAGGATCAGGTGAGACTACATGTGGATGAGGATCAGGTGAGACTACAAGTGGATGAGGATCAGGTGAGACTACATGTGGATGAGGATCAGGTGAGACTACAAGTGGATGAGGATCAGGTGAGACTACAAGTGGATGAGGATCAGGTGAGACTACAAGTGATGAGGATCAGTGAGACTACAAGTGGATGAGGATCAGGTGAGACTACAAGTGGATGAGGATCAGGTGAGACTACAAGTGGATGAGGATCACGTGAGACTACAAGTGGATGAGGATCACGTGAGACTACAAGTGGATGAGGATCAGGTGAGACTACAAGTGGATGAGGATCAGGTAAGACTACAAGAGGATCAGGTAAGACTACAAGAGGATCAGGTAAGACTACAAGAGGATCAGGTAAGACTACAAGAGGATCAGGTAAGACTACAAGAGGATCAGGTAAGACTACAAGAGGATCAGGTAAGACTACAAGAGGATCAGGTAAGACTACAAGAGGATCAGGTAAGACTACAAGAGGATCAGGTAAGACTACAAGAGGATCAGGTAAGACTACAAGAGGATCAGGTAAGTCTGCAATAGGATCAGGTAAGACTACGATAGGATCAGGTAACACTACAAGAGGATCACGTAAGACTAAAAGAGGATCCCGTAAGACTACAAGAGGATCAGGTAAGACAACAAGAGGATCACGTAAGACTACAAGAGGATCCCATAAGACTACAAGAGGATCAGGTAAGTCTACAAGAGGATCACGTAAGACTACAAGAGGATCTGGACCAGCTACAATGGGATCTAGACAGTCTACAAAGAGATCCGGACAGACGAGAATGGGATCCGGACAGACGAGAATGGGATCCGGACAGACGACAATGAGATCCGGACAGACGACAATGGGATCCCGACAGACGACAATGGGATCCGGACAGACGACAATGGGATCCGGACAGACGACAATGGGATCCGGACAGACTAGAAGTCTGGTCCGACAAATGGGTGTTGTAGATCAACCTCCAGCCCTGTTGTGGCATGTGACGTCACGAGGCTCACCCGCTAGCTATAATGTAAAACAACGTTCAAACTGACATTCACGTTTAAGGGAATCAAGTGAAGGATCGAGTACAAACTAGGGTGATTTATATGTCTTCAGATACACACACACACACACACACACACACACACACACACACACACACACACACACACACACACACACACACACACACACATCAACCAGATAACTGCGGCAGCATATGGGCGACTGGCAAACCTAAGATTAGCGTTCCGTTACCTTAACAAGGAATCGTTCAAGACACTGTATACCGTGTACGTCAGGCCCATACTAGAATATGCAGCACCAGTCTGGAACCCACACCTGGTCAAGCACGTCGAGAAACTAGAGAAAGTGCAAAGGTTTGCGACAAGGCTAGTTCCACAGCTCAGGGGAATGCCTTATGAAGAAAGGTTGAGGGAAATAGGACTAACAACACTGGAGGACAGAAGGGTTAGAGGAGACATGATAACGACATACAAAATACTGCGGGGAATCGACAAGGTAGATAGTGACAGGATGTTCCAGAGAGGAAACACAGAAACAAGGGGACACAACTGGAAGCTGAAGACTCAGATGAGTCAGAGGGATGTTAGGAAGCAATTCTTCAGCCATAGAGTAGTTAGGAAGTGGAATAGTTTAGCGAACGATATAGTGGAGGCGGGAACCATACATAGTTTTAAGACAAGGTATGATAAAGCTCACGGAGCAGGGAGAGCAGAGACCCAGTAGCGGACAGTGCAGAGGCGGGGCCAGGAGCTGAGTCTCGACCCCTGCAACCACAATTAGGTGAGTACAATTAGGTGAGTACACACACACACATACACACACACACACACACACACACACACACACACACACACACACACACACACACACACACACACACACACACTATATATATATATATATATATATATATATATATATATATATATATATATATATATATATATATATATATATATATATATATATATATATGCTAGGAATTCGCAAGAGCAGGCGAAATATTGACAACACTGATCTTGGCCGACGGAGACTCGAACCTACGAACCTCATGACAAGGTACGCAGCCACCTGCCTGAAAGCTGGCTGCCTTGGATCAACGTCTAGCGAAAGCTGGACGCCAAGGTATTGGACCAGTGTGGTACGGTCGGTAAAGCACTGCGTACCTTGTCATGAGGTTCGTAGGTTCGAGTCTCCGTCGGCCAGAGATCAGTGTTTGTATATATATATATATATATATATATATATATATATATATATATAATATATATATATTATATATATATATATATATATATATATATATATATATTAGTTTTAATGTTCATTTAACCGGATTTTTCCAATTCGTTTAAGCGGATTTATTTAATGTTCGTTTAACGGATATTTTTGCTTTGTACTGACTTATATCCGAACTTGACTAGTTGAAATTATTGCTGATGTTGAATGTTAGTTGTATCTCCTGGTCCCCTTTTCCCTACTCCCTTCCCCTTCCCTTTACCCCTTCCAATAACCTCCTTCCCCATCTCTCCTTCCCCACTCCCCATTTCTCCTCACCTCTCCCCTCTCCTCCCTCTCCCTCCTCCAATACAACACTTGGAACTCTCCCAAAACTTCCCCTCTCCCTCAAGAATGATATCTGGTGACTCCCTTCCCTCTCACTCCCACTCACCCTCTCCCATTCCCACTCTTCCACCCTCCAACTCCCATTCACCCTATCTCACTCCCTACTTCCACTCACCCCCTCACTCCCACTCACCCTCTCACTCCCACTCACCCTCTCACACGTACATAAGGTTAAAAGAACCATCTCTAACTTAAAGTTAGCTCAGTAAAGACAACCCACTTAAGTCTTTCATACTGGTCAAGACAGTAGAGATATCTCTCAAGACAGTAGAGATATCTCTAAAGACAGTAGAGATATCTCTCAAGACATTAGAGATATATCTCAAGACATTAGAGATATCTCTCAAGACAGTAGAGATATCTCTCAAGACAGTAGAGATATCTCTCAAGACAGTAGATATATCTCTCAAGACATTAGAGATATCACTCAAGACATTAGAGATATCTCTCAAGACATTAGAGATATCTCTCAAGACAGTAGAGATATCTCTCAAGACAGTAGAGATATCTCTCAAGACAGTAGAGATATCTCTCAACACATTAGAGATATATCTCAAGACATTATAGATATCTCTCAAGACAGTAGAGATATGTTTATTAGAAAACATTTCAACACTGTGATTATTATTATTATTATTATTATTATTATTATTATTATTATTATTATTTTTATTATGTACTTAACACTATGATGAAGATAATAATAACAATAATAACAATAATAACAGTAATAATAATAATAATAATATTAATAATTATTATTATTATTATTATTATTATTATTATTATTAATATTATTATTATTATTATTATTAGTAGTATTATTATGTACTTAACACTATGATGAAGATAATAATAACAATAATAATAACAATAATAATAATAATAATAATATTAATAATAATAATAATATCAGTAATAATAACAACAACAAATATAATAATAATAATAATAATAATAATAATAATAATAATAATAATAATAATAATAATAATAATAATAAAATAATAATAATAATAATAATAATAATAATAATAATAATAATAATAATAATAATAATAATAATAATAATAATAATAATAATAATAATAATAATAATAATAATAATAATCAGCTATGATAATAATAATAATAATAATAATAATAATAATAATAATAATAATAATAATAATAATAATAATAATAATAATAATAATAATAATAATAATAATAATCAGCTATGAGGCAATAATTCCCCTCAAACAAACACAACAAACAAACAAACCCAACAATCTAAACAAACTACAAACTCAAACAACAAACACAAACAAAACAAAGAAACAAACAAAACAATTATAATAGTGTTATCACAATTATCAAGAAAAGAAACAACAACAACAACTATCGAGGCAAGTAAATCTATCAGCGCGACCTGGATAGATAGATGGGGGAGGGGGAGTGGGGGGATGGTGGGGTGGGGGAGGGGTGGGTTAAGGTGAGGGGAGTGGAGGGAGGGGAGGGAGGTGGGGAGGGGGTATGTTGGCTGTTAGAAGGTTCTCTGAGAGGTGAACTGACCTCCCTGACCTGTCGTGACCTCCCTGACCTGTCGTGACCTGACTGAGGTCACCAGGTCACGTCAGTGTTGGTGGTCGGTAAATAAGACCCTTGTACTCAGTTGTACTCCCCTAGTTGTACCCTGTTGTACTCCCTTAGTTGTACTCAGTTGTACTCCCCTTGTTGTACTCAGTTGTGCTCTGTTGTACTCCCCTTGTTGTACCCAGTTGTACTCCCTTAGTTGTACTCAGTTGTACTCCCCTTGTTGTACTCAGTTGTACTCAGTTGTACTCCCTTGTTGTACCCAGTTGTACTCCTTTAGTTGTACTCAGTTGTACTCCCTTGTTGTACTCAGTTGTACTCCCTTAGTTGTACTCAGTTGTACTCCCTTAGTTGTACTCAGTTGTACTCCCTTAGTTGTACTCAGTTGTACTCCCTAGTTGTACTCAGTTGTACTCCCTTAGTTGTACTCCTAGTTGTACTCCTTAGTTGTACTCCCTAGTTGTACTCACCTAGTTGTACTCCACTAGTTGTACTCCTAGTTGTACTCCTAGTTGTACTCCTAGTACTCAGTTGTACTCCTAGTTGTACTCTAGTTGTACTCCTGTTGACTCAGTTGTACTTCCCTATACTTCTCCCTGTTGTACAGTTGTACCCCCTAGTTGTACTCCAGTTGTACTCCTAGTTGTACCAGTTGTACTCCTAGTTGTACTCTAGTTGACTCCCTAGTTGTACTCAGTTGTACTCTGCTAGTTGTACTCAGTTGTACTCTGCTAGTTGTACTCAGTTGTACTCCTAGTTGTACTCAGTTGTACTCCGCTAGTTGTACTCATTGTACTCTGCTAGTTGTACTCAGTTGTACTCCTGTTGTACTCAGTTGTACTCCTAGTTGTACTCAGTTTCCCTAGTTGTACTCAGTTGTATCCCTAGTTGTACTCAGTTGTACTCCTAGTTGTACCAGTTGTACTCCTAGTGTACTCAGTTGTACTCCGTTGTACTCAGTTGTACTCCTAGTTGTACCAGTTGTACTCCAGTTGTACTCAGTTGTACTCCTAGTTGTACGTGCTCCTAGTTGTATCAGTTGTACTATGTACTAGTTGTACTCCTAGTTGTACTCAGTTGTACTCCCTAGTTGTACCCCAGTTGTACTCCTAGTTGTACTCTAGTTGTATCCCTAGTTGTACTCAGTTGTACTCCTAGTTGTACTCCCTAGTTGTACTCAGTTGTATCCCTAGTTGTACTTCAGTTGTACTCAGTTGTACCAGTGTACTCCTAGTTGTACTCAGTTGTACTCCCTAGTTGTATCCTAGTTGTACTCAGTTACTCAGTTGTACTCCTTAGTTGTACTACCAGTTGTACTCCCTAGTTGTACTCCCTAGTTGTACTCCCTAGTTGTACTCAGTACTCCTACAGTTGTACTCTAGTTGTACTCAGTTACTCCTAGTTGTACTCAGTTGTACCCCTAGTTTCTAGTTGTCTCCCTTAGTTGTACCAGTTGACTCCCTTATTGTACCAGTTGTACTCCCTTAGTTGTACTCAGTTGTACTCCAGTTGTACTCAGTTGTCCCCTAGTTGTACTCAGTTGTACTCCCTAGTTGTACTGTTGTACTCCCCTAGTTACTTGTACTCCCTAGTTGTACTCAGTTGTATCCCTAGTTGTACTCAGTTGTACTCCCTAGTTGTATTCCCTTGTTGTACTCAGTGTACTCCCTAGTTGATACTCCCTTAGTGTACTCAGTTGTACTCCCTAGTTGTACTCCCTTAGTTGTACTCAGTTGTACTCCCCTAGTTGTACTCAGTTGTACTCCCTTAGTTGTACTCAGTTGTACTCCCTTAGTTGTACTCAGTTGTACTCCCTTAGTTGTACTCAGTTGTACTACCCCTAGTTGTATTCCCTTAGTTGTACTCAGTTGTACTTCCCTAGTTGTATTCCCTTAGTTGTACTCAGTTGTACTCCCCTAGTTGTATTCCCTTAGTTGTACTCAGTTGTATTCCCCTAGTTGTACTCAGTTGTACTCCCTTAGTTGTACTCAGTTGTACTCCCCTAGTTGTACTCAATTGTACTCCCCTAGTTGTATTCCCTAGTTGTACTCCAGTTGTACTCCCTAGTTGTACATCCCTAGTTGTACTCAGTTGTACTCCCCTAGTTGTACTCAGTTGTACTCCCTAGTTGTACTCAGTTGTACTCCCTTAGTTGTACTCAGTTGTACTCCCTTAGTTGTACTCAGTTGTACTCCCCTAGTTGTACTCAGTTGTACTCCCTTAGTTGTACTCAGTTGTACTCCCATAGTTGTACTCAGTTGTACTCCCTAGTTGTACTCCCTAGTTGTACTCAGTTGTACTCCCTTAGTTGTACTCAGTTGTAGTCCTCTAGTTGTACTCAGTTGTACTCCCTTAGTTGTACTCAGTTTTACTCCCTTATTTGTACTCAGTTGTACTCCCCTAGTTGTATTCCTTTAGTTGTACTCAGCTGTACTCCCTTAGTTGTACTCAGTTGTACTCCCTTAGTTGTAATCAGTTGTACTCCTTTAGTTGTACTCAGTTGTACTCCCCTAGTTGTACTCAGTTGTACTCCCCTAGTTGTACTCAGTTGTACTCCCCTAGTTGTACTCAGTTGTACTCCCCTAGTTGTACTCCTCTAGTTGTACTCAGTTGTACTCCCCTGGTTGTACTCAGTTGTACTCTCCTAGTTGTACTCACCTAGTTGTACTCCCCTATTAGTACCCACCTAGTTGTGGTTGCAGGGGTCGATTCCCAGCTCCTGGCCCCGCCTCTTCACTAGCGACTACTCGGCCCCTCTTTCCGCTCCATGAGCTTTATCATACCTCTTCTTAAAGCTATGTATGGATCATGACTCCACTACAACACTTCCCAGACTATTTCACTTCCTGACAATTCTGTAACTCTGTGTGTGTGTGTGTGTGTGTGTGTGTGTGTGTGTGTGTGTTACCATTTTGTCCTAGGCACATGTCGATTAGACACTAGGCCTGTTGTATATATGTATGTGTGTGTGTGTGTGTATGTGTGTGTGTGTGTGTGTACTCACCTAATTGTACTCACCTAATTGTGGTTGCAGGGGTCGAGTCTCAGCTCCTGGCCCCGCCTCTTCGCTGTCTGCTACTGGGTCTCTGCTCTCCCTGCTCCATGAGCTTTATCATACCTTGTCTTAAAACTATGTATGGTTCCTGCCTCCACTATATCATTCTCTAGTCCATTCCACTTCCTGACTACTCTGTGGCTGAAGAAATGTTTCCTGACATCCCTTTGACTCATCTGAGTCTTCAGCTTCCAGTTGTGTCCCCTTGTTTCTGTGTTCCCTCTCTGAAACAACCTGTCACTATCTACCTTGTCAATTCCCCGCAGTATTTTGTATGTCGTTATCATGTCTCCTCTGACCCTTCTTTCCTCCAGTGTTGTTAGTCCTATTTCCCTCAACCTTTCTTCATAAGACAGACCCCTGAGTTGTGGAACTAACCTTGTCGCAAACCTTTGCACTTTCTCTAGTTTCCTTACGTGCTTGACCAGGTGTGGGTTCCATTTTGTCCTAGGCACATGTCGATTAGACACTAGGCCTGTTGTATATATGTATGTGTGTGTGTGTGTGTATGTTGTGTGTGTGTGTGTGTGTGTGTGTGTGTTACCATTTTGTCCTAGGCACATGTCGATTAGACACTAGGCCTGTTTTATGTATGTGTGTGTGTGTGTGTAACGAAACACTTCGAAATGTTTCGGCCCCGCCGGGAATTGAACCCGGGCCCTCCGTGCGTGAAGCAAGAGCTCTAGCCACCATGTAATCGGGGCGTGTGTGTGTGTGTATGTGTGTGTGTGTGTGTGTGTGTGTGTGTTTGTGTGTATGTGTGTGTGTATGTGTGTGTGTGTATGTGTGTGTGTGTGTGTGTGTGTGTGTGTGTGTGTGTATGTGTGTTAGTTAGTTACCATTTTGTCCTAGGCACATGTCGATTAGACACTAGGCCTGTTGTATGTATGTATGTGTGTGTGTGTAACAAAACACTTCGAAATGTTTCGGCCCCGCCGGGAATTGAACCCGGGCCCTCAGTGCGTGAAGCAAGAGCGCTAGCCACCATGCCATCGTGTGTGTATGTGTGTGTGTGTGTGTGTGTGTCCCATAACTGAGGTGTTGTAACATGTTATGTTTAGGTTTAGAGAGGAAGGGAAGGGGTAGAGAGAGAAGGGAAGGGGTAGAGAGAGAGAGAAGGGAAGCTGGACAAAAGAAATGTAGATCAGTCAGAAAGACACACACACACACACACACACCGTCCAGTCAAATTTGTTTTAAAGTCAGAAACGATGTGAAACAGGAACCTGCAGCACAAACCACGACTAAGGGCTCATCAAATTACCTGCGCGTGTACCTCGGCCGCGACAGAATACGAGAAGAACGACAGAAACTGAGGGAGAAAATACAAATACACAAGGGGTAAGAGAGTCAAGGATAGAGGTGGGCAGGGGAGCCCAGACTCAGGAGGAAGAGCAAACACAACCTCCCTCAGAACCACCCACAGAACACCCTTAACCCCAACAACCCCACAACACCCAAACTAACCCAAAACAACCGACACTCTGCACCCACAACCCCTACCCATCACCAACTCCACCTTTATAGTAGCTTCCCACAGTGTCCTGCCAAGTCTCCCAACCCCCCAGCCTCCACAAACCCCTCAGAACCAAGTATTGGTAAAGACGCTGAAGGTATGGTACATCAATGCACCTGTACGCTGCAGCATAAGAGCGTCTGATGGATACTGTACACCGTGTACGTCAGGCCCATGCTGGAGTATGTAGCACCAGTATAGAACCCACACCTGGTCAAGCACGTCAAGAAATTCGAGAAAGTGCAAAGGTTTGCAACATGAGTAGTCCCGGAAGCAAGGTTAAGGGAACTCGATCTGACGACACTAGAGGACAGGGGGGACATGATAACGACATATAAAATACTGAGAGAAATTGTCAAGTTGGATAGGGACAGAATGTTGCAGAGGTGGGACACAGCAACAAGGGGTCACAACCGGAAGTTGAAGACTCAGATGAGTCACAGGGATGTTAGGAAGTATTTCTTCAGTCACAGAGTGGTCAGGAAGTTGAACAATCTGGAGAGTGAGGTAGTGGAGGCAGGATCCATACATAGCTTTAAGAAGAGGTATGATAAAGCTCACGGAGCAGGAAGAGTGACCTAGTAGCGACCCGTGAAGAGGCGGGGCCAGGAGCTATGAATTGACCCCTGCAACCACAAATAGGTGATTACACACACACACACATTGATCATCTGAGTTCCCAGGTCTGAGTTTCACCGGTGACTGGTTAATAAGGTGGAGTATCTGATGTCCGTCACTGATCTACACTCAGGTACCAACACACCAGGATGGAGGGAGGGATGGAGGGAGGGATGGAAGGAGGGAAGGAGGGCGGGAAGGAAGGAGGGAAGGAAGGAGAGCAACATAAGAGAGGTGAGGTTCTTGAGAAATGATATTTGGGTGAATTTCCCAGTACATAAACTGTGCCAGAACACTGGTGTGGGGGAGGGAGGGGGAAGGGGAGGGGGAGATAGGAGAGAGGCGAAGAGAGAGAGAGAGAGAGAGAGAGAGAGAGAGAGAGAGAGAGAGAGAGAGAGAGAGAGAGAGAGAGAGAGAGAGAGAAAGAGAGAGAGATGAATATAGCAGTAATAAGGAGAGGGGAGATGGAGCAGAGATAAAAGGGAATTAGTTGGAGTAAATGTGGAGGAGGAGGGAATGATGGAGGAAGAGGAAGATGGAGTGTACATGGGATGTAGAGGGAATGTAAATGAAATGTAGATGGAGTGTAGAGGGAGTGCAGATGATATAGAGGGAGTGTAGATGGTGTAGAGGGGGTGTAGAAAGAGGGTAGATGGAGTGTAGATGGTGTAGAGAGGGGTAGATGGAGTGTAGATGGTGTAGAGAGGGGTAGATGGAGTGTAGATGGTGTAGAGGAAGTGTGCAGATTTGGGACCAGTCCCTCTAGGATTTTCCAGGTGTAAATTATGATGTATCTTTCTCGCCTGTGTTCCAAGGAGTACAGGTCAAGGGACTTCAGAGGTTCCCAGTAAGTAAGGTGCTTGACTGTACTTATACGTACAGTGAAAGTTCTCTGTATATTCTCCAGATCTGTAATTTCACCTGCCTTGAAAGTTGTTGTTAGTGTACAGCAATATTACAGCCTAGAGAGAACAAGTTTTGAAGGTTCTAGTTATTTATTCCTTGTTTTGAAGGTTCTATTTAGCCATCCCTTTTGAAGGTTCTAGTTATCCATCCCTTGTTTTGAAGGCTCTAGTTATCCATCCTTGTTTTGAAGGTTCTATTTATCCATCCCTTTTGAAGGTTCTAGTTATCCATATCTTGTTTTGAAGGTTCTAGTTATCCATCCTTGTTTTAAAGGTTCTAGTTATCCATCCCTTGTTTAAAAGGTTCTAGTTATCCATCCCTTGTTTTGAAGGTTCTCATTATCCATCCAATCATTTTCCTTGCAGATGTGATAGTGACACTGTTGTGATCCCTGAAGGTGAGATCCTATGACATTAACACTCCCAGGTCCCTCACGCTACTCTTCCACTTTATTGTGTGATTAGAGTACCTGGGTGTTAGTGCCTTTGTTCAGGTCCTGTCACCTGTTGATTTAATTAATCTCTCTCTCTCTCTCTCTCTCTCTCTCTCTCTCTCTCTCTCTCTCTCTTCTCTCTTCTCTTTCTCTCTCTCTTCTCTCTCTCTCTCTCTCTCTCTCTCTCTCTCTCTCTCTCTCTCTCTCTCTCTAGCTTCCGTGACTTAAACAAACACTGATTTTAATATTTACTTAAAAAAAGAGCTATCTCTAATTTACGAGTGAGCTAATGTGAAATTTACGACCCTGAGCTATCTTTATTGTGATTGGCTATCACCTTGAGGGCCGGGAGAGAGAGAGGGAGAGATAGAGAGAGAGAGAGAAGAGAGAGAGATATCAGATCTGCTTTAAGTCCATCTCCCTTACGGACTCTCTTTCACCCTCTCCCCTACCCTCCACCATTCCCTCCCCCTCCCCTTTCCTCCCTCCCCTTTCCTCCCTCCCCCTCCCCTTTTGTCCCTCCCCTTCCCCCTCCCCCTTTCTCTCTCCCCATCCCCCTCCCCACATCCTCCATCCCTCACCCCCTTCTTAATGTTGCTATTCCTCCTTCATCCATATTTTTCTTTCCTTCTTCACCCTCCCCTCCCCTTTTCCATCCTCCCCCCCTTCCTCCATCCTCCCCTCCCCTTCCTCTACTGGACCACTATGACATGGTCTTGTGATCCCACAATACAGTATTTGATCCTACAATACAGTGTTTGATCCTGCAATACAGTGTTTGATCCTACAATACAGTGTTTGATCCTACAATACAGTATTTGATCCTACAATACAGTGTTTGATCCTGCAATACAGTGTTTGATCATGCAATACAGTGTTTGATCCTACAATACAGTGTTTGATCCTGCAATACAGTGTTTGATCCTACAATACAGTGTTTGATCATGCAATACAGTGTTTGATCCTACAATACAGTGTTTGATCCTGCAATACAGTGTTTGATCCTACAATACAGTGTTTGATCCTACAATACAGTGTTTGATCCTACAATACAGTGTTTGATTCTACAATACAGTGTTTGATCCTACAATACAGTGTTTGATCCCGCAATACAGTGTTTGATCCTACAATACAGTGTTTGATCCCGCAATACAGTGTTTGATCCTACAATACAGTGTTTGATCCCGCAATACAGTGTTTGATCCTACAATACAGTGTTTGATCCTACAATACAGTGTTTGATCCTACAATACAGTGTTTGATCATGCAATACAGTGTTTGATCCTACAATACAGTGTTTGATCCTGCAATACAGTGTTTGATCCTACAATACAGTGTTTGATCATGCAATACAGTGTTTGATCCTACAATACAGTGTTTGATCCTGCAATACAGTGTTTGATCCTACAATACAGTGTTTGATCCTACAATACAGTGTTTGATCCTACAATACAGTGTTTGATTCTACAATACAGTGTTTGATCCTACAATACAGTGTTTGATCCCGCAATACAGTGTTTGATCCTACAATACAGTGTTTGATCCCGCAATACAGTGTTTGATCCTACAATACAGTGTTTGATCCCGCAATACAGTGTTTGATCCTACAATACAGTGTTTGATCCTACAATACAGTGTTTGATCCTACAATACAGTGTTTGATCCTACAATACAGTGTTTGATCCCGCAATACAGTGTTTGATCCCGCAATACAGTGTTTGATCCTACAATACAGTGTTTGATCCTACATTACAGTGTTTGATCCTACAATACAGTGTTTGATCCTACAATACAGTGTTTGATCCTACAATACAGTGTTTGATCCTACAATACAGTGTTTGATCCCGCAATACAGTGTTTGATCTTGCAATACAGTGCTTGATCCTACAATACAGTGTTTGATCCTACAATACAGTGTTTGATCCTACAATACAGTGTTTGATCCTACAATACAGTATCTGATCGTGTGGCTGGGAAGGCCGGACTATCAGAATGAGGAAGGGTTCAAAGGGAAGGGGAAAGGGAGGAGGGGATGCGGGAGGGGAAGGGGGAAGGGAAGATATCTGTGTTGATCTGAAGTGCTGTTTGTCACGTGATTATTTCTTTATCTTACCTTGAGAAAGAGAAGAAAAACAACCACACACACACACACACCACACACACACACACACACACACACACACACACACACACACACACACACAACACACACACACACACACACACAACACACACACACACACACACACATACACACACACACACACACACACACACACACACACACACACACAAAACACACACACACACACACACACACACACACACACACACACACACACACACACACACACCACACACACACACACACACACACATCACACACACACACACACACACACACATATACACACACACACACACACACACACACACACAACACAACCACACACACACACACACACACACACACACACACACCACACACACACACACACACACACACATACACACACACACACACACACACACACACACACACAAAATTGATGGAATGGGTGAAAGGGATTACATAATAGGAACACTCCAGTCTGGGGGACTTAAAGTGGTAGTTGCAATGATGTACAACCCGCCACAGAACAGCAGGAGGCCAAGAGACGAATACGTCGAGAGCAACAGAGCAATGGTAGACACACTAGCCAGAAGAGCTCACATGGGGAGAGCAAAGTTACTAGTTATGGGTGATTTCAATCACAAGGAGATTGATTGGGAAAACTTGGAGCCCCATGGGGGTCCCGAAACATGGAGAGCCAAGATGATGGATGTGGTACTGCAGAATCTCATTCATCATCATGTTAGGGACACTACGAGAGAGAGAGGTGAGGATGATCCAGCAAGACTGGACCTCGTGTTCACCTTGAGTAGTTCGGACATCAAGGACATCACATATGAAGAGCCCCTTGGAGCTAGTGATCACGTGGTTCTGAGCTTTGAATACATAGTTGAGCTATAAGTGGAGAGGGTTACAGGAGTAGGACGGGAGAGGTCAAACTACAAAAGGGGGAACTACACCGGCATGAGGAACTTTCTGCAAGACGTTCAGTGGGAAAGAGAATTAGAAGGAAAACCAGTAAAAAAAGTGATGGACTATGTAACAACAAAATGCAAGGAGGCAGAGGAGAGGTTTGTTCACAAGGGCAACAGAAATAATGGGAAGACCAGAACGAGCCCTTGGTTCACCCGAAGGTGTAGGGAGGCAAAAACTAAGTGCACTAGAGAATGGAAAAAGTACAGAAGACAAAGGACCTAGGAAAATAAAGAGATTTGCCAAAGAGCCAGAAACGAATATGCACAGATAAGAAGGGAGGCTCAGCGACAATACGAAAATGACATAGCATCGAAAGCCAAGTCTGACCCGAAGCTGTTGTATGACCACATCAGGAGGAAAACAACAGTCAAGGACCAGGTAATCAGGCTGAGGAAGGAAGGTGGGGAGTTCACAAGAAACAACCAAGAAGTATGTGAGGATCTCAACATGAGATTTAAAGAAGTATTTACAGTGGAGACAGACAGTGAGACTCTGGGATGCCAGAATAGAGGGGTACACCAACAAGGGATATACGGAGGAGGAGGTGAAGAAGCTGCTAAGTGAACTTGATACCTCAAAGGCGGTGGGTCCGGACAACATCTCTCCGTGGGTCCTTAGAGAGGGAGCAGAGATGCTGTGTGTGCCACTAACAACAACTTTCAACACTTCCCTTGAAACTGGGCAACTACCTGAGGTGTGGAAGATGGCAAATGTTGTCCCAATTTTTAAGAAATGAGACAGACGAGACACTAAACTACAGACCTGTGTCAGTGACGTGTATAGTATCAATTATTTCTCTAAAGTATATATATATATATATATATATATATATATATATATATATATATATATATATATATATATATATATATATATATATATATATATATATTCGTATTGTTTACTTTATAATGATACGATCCTTCCTTCCTTATTTCTGTCCTCTCTTCCTTCCCATTTTCTTTCCTTCACTCTTTCTTTTTTCCCTTTGCTGCTCTCTCTTTATCTCCCTCCTCTTAACTGTCCCTTCCTCCCTCCTTTCTTCCCTCAATCCCTCCCTCCCTCCCGCCCTCCTAAACAACGCCCTAATCCCTCCCTCCCGCCCTCCCTCCCTCCCTCTCGACAAGTATTGCCACATCTGATGAATATTCCTCTTGAAATGAGGATATTTGGAATTCTGGCAACAATTCTCGTGAAAGAAAACTAGAGAGAGAGAGAGAGAGAGAGAGAGAAAGATAGAGAGAGAGCGAGAGAGCGAGAGAGAGAGAGAGAGCGAGAGAGAGAGCGAGAGAGAGAGAGAGAAGCGAGAGAGTAACAATATCCCATTAATTAACACCTATCTAGGTATCTGTCACTCCTTTCTCTTACTCTCTTACCTCACCTCCCTCACTCTCCCTCTCAATCCCTCTCCCTCTCACTCCCTCTCCCTCCTTCCCCCTCCTCCTCTCCTCCCCCCTCCCTCCTCTCCCTCTCCTCCTCTCCCTCTCACTCCCTCTCCCTCTCCTCCCTCTCCTCTCACTCTTCTCTCTCCTCTCACTCCTCTTCACCTCTCCCTCTCACTACTTCTCCCTCCTCACTCCTCTCCTCTCCTCCTTCTCTCCTCTCACTTTCTCACTCTCTCTACTCTCACTCCTCTCCCGCTCATTTTCCCCTCTCTCTCACTCCTCACTCTCTCTCCTCCTCTCTCCTAACTCTCTCACCCCTCCCCTCTCCTCCTCCCCCTCCTCCCTCTCCCCTCTCACTCCCTCTCCCTCTCACTCCACTCTCTCTCTCACTCACTCCTCTCTCCCCCCTTCTCATCCTCTCCATTTTACCCCCCTCTCCTCTCTTCCTCTCCTTCACTCCCTCTCTCCTCTATCTCCCCCTCCTCTCCCCCCTCCCTCTCCCTCCTCCCCTCCCTCTCCTCACTCTCTCCCTCTCCCTCCTCTCTCCCTCTCCCCCCTTTCCTCCCCCTACTCCTCACTCCTCTCTCCATCTCTACTCCTCTCTCTTCCCTCTCACTCCTCCCTCTCCACTCTCCCTCTCTCCTCTCCCTCTCATTCCCTTCCCTCCTCCCTCACCCCTCTCCTCCTCTCCTTCCTCCCCTCACTCACTCTCCCTCTCCTCCTCTCCTCCCTCCCTCCTCCCTCTCTCTCCTCTCCTCTCCTCTCTACTCCCTCCTCCCTCTCCTCCTCTCCCTCTCCACCCCTCTCCTCCCTCTCTCCTCCCTCTCTCCCTCTCCTCACTTCCCTCTCCCCCTTTCCCTCTCCTCATCTCCCTCTCACTCACTCCCTCTCCTCCTTCCTAACTCCTCTCTCCATCTCCTCCTCTCTCCTCCTCCCCTCTACTCCCTCTCCCTCTCACTCCTCCTCTCCCCTCCACTCTCTCTCTCCTCTCCTCCTCCTCTCTCCTCTCCCTCCTCCCCCTCTCCCTCTCCTCCCTCCCTCTCCTCCTCTCCCCTCTCACTCCTCTCTCCCTCCTCCTCTCCTCTCCTCATCCCCTCTCACTCTCTCCCTCTCACTCACTCCTCTCTCCTCCCCTCCCTCTCTCCCTCTCCTCCCTCCTCCTCCCTCTCCTCTCCTCTCTCCCTCTCCCACTCTCCTCTCCTCCCTCTCCTCCTCTCCTCTCCTCACTCTCCCTCCCTCCTCTCCCTCTCTCCTCTCTCCCTCTCCCTCTCTCTCTCTCACTCTCCTCTCTCTCCTCTCCTTTCTCTCCTCACTCATTCTCTCTCTCTCCTCTCTCCTCTCCTCTCTACTCTCCTCTCCTCTCTCCTTACTCTCCTCTCCCTCTCCTCCCTCTCTCTTACTCCTCTCCCTCTCCTCTCTCCCTCTTCTTCCTCTCTCCTCTCCCTCCTCTCCCTCTACTCCTCTCCCTCCCTCCTCTCACTCTCTACTCTCCTCTCCCTCTCCTCCTCTCCTCTCCCTCTCACTCTCACTACTCTCCCTCTCCTCCTCTCCCTCTTCTCTCTCTCTCCCTCCTCCTTACTCTCCTCTCCCTCTCCTCCTCTCCTCTCTTCTCTCTCTTCCCTCCTCTCCTCTCTACTCTCTCTCTCCCTCTCACTCCTCTCTCTCTCCTCTCCCTCTCCTCTCCCTCTCACTCTCTTACTCTCACTCTCCTCTCACTCACTCTCCTCTCACTCTCCTCTCCTCTCCTCTCCTCCTCTCCTCTCTCCTCTCCCTCTCCTCTCTTACTCTCCTCTCTCTCCCTCCTCTCCTCTCTCCCTCTCCTCCTCTCCTCTCTTACTCTCCTTCCCCTCCTCCTCTCACTCTCCCTCTCCTCCTCTCCTCTCTCTCTCACTCTCCCTCTCCTCCTCTCTCCTCCCTCTCCTCCTCTCACTCTCTTCTCCTCTCCCTCTCCTCCTCTCCTCTCCCTCTCCTCCTCTCACTCTCCTCTCCTCCCTCTCTCAAACCACACACTCAGGTTTATCACATCACTCCTCATTCAATATCAACTCCCTCTTTCCTTCCCTCTCTCCTTCCTTCCCTCCTCCTTCCCTCCTCCTTCCTTCCTCCTCCTCCCTCTCTCCTTCCTCCCTCTCTCCTCCTTCCCTCTCTCCTTCCTTCCCTCCCCCCTTCCCTCTCTCTTCCTTCCCTCTCTCCTTCCTTCCCCCTCCTTCCCTCTCCTTCCTTCCCTCTCTCCTTCCTTCCCTCCTCCTTCCTTCCCTCTCTCCTTTCTCTCTCCTTCCTTCCCTCTCTCCTTCCCTCCCTCCTTCCCTCTCTCCTTCCTTCCTCTCTCCTCTTCCCTCCCTCCTTCCTTCCCTCTCCCTTCCTCCTCCCTCCTTCCTTCCCTCTCTCCTTCCCTCTCTCCTTCCTTCCCTCTCTCCTTCCTTCCCTCCCTCCTTCCCTCTCTCCTTCCTTCCCTCTCTCCTTCCTTCCCTACCTCCTTCCTTCCCTCCCTCCTTCCTTCCCTTCCTCCCTTCCCTTCCCTCCTCTCCTTCCCTCTTCTCCTTCCTTCCCTCTCTCCTTCCTTCTCCTCTCTCCTTCCTTCCCTCCCTCCTTCCTTCCTCTCTCTCCTTCCCTTCCCCTCCTCTCCTTCCTTCCCTCCCTCCTCCTTCCTCTCCTTCCTTCCTCTCCTTCCCTTCCCTCCTCTCCTTCCTTCTCTCTCCTCCTTCCTTCCCTCCTTCCCTCTCTCCTCCTTCCCTCCCTCCTTCCTTCCCTCTCCTTCCTTCCCTCTCTCCTTCCTTCCCTCCCTCCTTCCTCCTCCTCCTTCCCTCTCTTCTCCTTCCTTCCCTCCCTCCTTCTTCCTCTCTCCTTCCTTCCCTCTCCTTCCTTCCTCTCCTTCCTCCTCTCCTTCCTTCCCTCTCTCCTTCCTTCCCCTCCTCTCCTTCCCTCTCTCCTTCCTTCCCTCCCTCTTTCCCCTTCTCCCTCCTTCCCTCTCCTTCCTCCCTTCCTTCCCTCTCTCCTTCCTTCCCTCTCCTTCCTTCCTCTCTCCTTCCCTTCCCTCTTTCCCTCTCTCCTTCCTTCCCTCCTCTCCTTCCTTCCCTCCCTCCTCTCTCTCCTTCCTTCCTCTCTCCTTCCTTCCCTCTCCCTTCCTTCCCTCTCTCTCTTCCTTCCCTCCCCCCTTTCCCCTCTCCCTCCTTCCTCCCTCATTCCCTCCCTCCTTCCTCTTCCCTCCTTCCCTCCTACTTCCTTCCCTCCCTCCTTTCCTCCATTCTTCCATCCCTCCTTCCCTCTCTCCTTCCTTCCCCTCTCTCCTTCCTTCCCTCACTCCTTCCCTCTCTCCTTCCTTCCCTCCCTCATTCCCTCTCTCCCTCCTACCCTCCCTCCTTCCTTCCCTCCCTCCTTCCCTCCCTCCTTTCTTCCCTCCTTCCCTCCCTACTTCCTTCCCTCCCTCCTTTCCTCCATTCTTCCATCCCTCCTTCCCTTACTTCCCTCCCTCATTCCCTCCCTCCCTCCTTCCCTCCCTCCTTACTTCCCTCCCTCTCCTTAAATATTCCGTTCCGAGGGAAATGAGAGAAAGAAGAAGAATAAAGGAGAAAGATGAAAGAGGAGGAAGGAGGAGGAGGATGAAGGAGGATGAAGGAGGAAGATGAAGGAAGATGAAGGAGGATGATGAAGGAGGATGAAGGAGGATGATGAAGAGGATGAAGGAGGTGATGAGAGATGATGAGGAGGAGGATGAGAGATGATGAAAGGATGATGAAGAGGATGATGAAGGAGGAGGATGAAGGATGATGATGAAAGAGGATGATGAAAGAGGATGATGAAGGAGGATGATGAGGGAGGATGAAGGAGGATGATGAAGGATGATGAAGGAGGATGATGAAGGATGATGATGAAGGAGGATGATGAGGATGATATGAGGAGGATGAAGGAGGATGATGAAGGATGATGATGAAGGAGGATGATGAAGGATGATGATGAAGGAGGATGATGAAAGAGGATGATAAAGGAGGAGGATGAAGGAGGATGATGAATGAGGATGATGAAAGAGGATGATGAAGGAGGAGATGAAGGAGGATGATGAAAGAGGATGATGAAGAAGGATGATGAAGGAGTGAAAGGAGAGAGAAGGAGGATGATGAAGGAGGATGAGAGAGGATGAAGGAGATGAGAAGGAGGTGATGAAGAGGATGGAGGATGATGAGATGAGAAAGAGGATGATGAAGAGGATGATGAGGAGATGAAGAGGATGAAGGAGGATGATGAGGAGGATGAAGGAGGATGAGAGAGGAGGATGAAGGAGATGAAGGAGGATGAAGAGGAGGATGAGATGATGAGAAGGGATGATGAAGGAGGATGATGAAGGAGGATGATGAAAGAGGATGATGAAGGAGGAGGATGAAAGAGGATGATGAAAGAGGATGATGAAGGAGGATGATGAAAGGAGATGAAGGAGGATGATGAAGGAGGATGAGAAGGAGAGGATGAAAAGAGATGATGAAGAGATGATGAAAGAGGATGATGAAAGAGGATAATGAAGGAGGATGATGAAGGAGGAGGATGAAGGAGGATGATGAAGGAGAAGGATGAAGGAGGATGATGAAAGAGGATGATGAAAGAGGATGATGAAAGAGGATGATGAAAGAGGATGATGAAAGAGGAAATGAAGGAGGATGATGAAAGAGGATGATGAAGGAGGAGGATGAAGGAGGAGGATGAAGGAGGAGGATGAAGGAGAAGGATGAAGGAGGATGATGAAGGAGGAGGATGAAGGAGGAGGATGAAGGAGGAGGATGAAGAGAAGGATGAAGGAGGAGGATGAAGGAGGATGAAGGAGGATGATTAAAGAGGATGATGAAGGAGGATGATGAAGGAGGATGAAGGAGGATGATGAAGGAGGAGGATGAAGGAGAAGGATGAAGGAGGAGGATGAAGGAGGAGGATGAAGGAGGAGGATGAAGGAGGAGGATGAAGGAGAAGGATGAAGGAGGATGATGAAGGAGGAGGATGAAGGAGGAGGATGAAGGAGGAGGATGAAGGAGGAGGATGAAGGAGAAGGATGAAGGAGGAGGATGAAGGAGGAGGATGAAGGAGGATGATGAAGGAGGAGGATGAAGGAGGATGATGAAAGAGGATAATAAAGGAGGAAGGATGATGAAGAAGGAGGATGATGAAGGAGGATGATGAAGGAGGAGGATGAAGGAGAAGGATGAAGGAGGATGATGAAGGAGGAGGATGAAGGAGGAGGATGAAGGAGGAGGATGAAGGAGGAGGATGAAGGAGAAGGATGAAGGAGGAGGATGTGTTAAGAGAGTCAAGGATGATTCTCTCATAAACAAACAACAACAACAAAACAATGAAGGAATAAACATCCCCTCCCCTCCCTCTTTCCCTCTCCCTTCCCCCTCTCCCTTTCCCCTCTCTTGCAACACTCACAATGCTCCCTACTCTTCTATATTTCCTTCTTCCTCCTCTTCCTTTTTTATCCTCTTCCACTTCCTCCCCATCATTTATCATTGTTCTTCCCCACTCGGGGGGAGGGGGGGTTAAAGGGTTTCCCTTCCCCTTTAGCTCCTCACCCCCTCCCCCTTCCACACACGAGGCTTGAAAGCACTCAATTGTCTGTGAGTGGTGCTGGGGGAGGGGGAGGGGAAGGAGGAAAGGGGAGGGAGAGAGGAAGGAGGAAAGGGGAGGGAGAGAGGAAGGAGAAAAGGGGAGAGAGAGGGGAAGGAGGGGAGGGGGAAAATTCTACTACTATTACTATCTGGAGGGTGTTCCAGGGGTCAAACCCCCGCCAGTCCCTGACCAGGTACCTATAGTGGATCAGGTCCCTGACTAGGTACCTACTAGTAGATCAGGTCCCTGACCAGGTACCTACTAGTAGATCAAGTCCCTGACCAGGTACCTACTAGTGGATCAGGTCCCTGACCAGGTACCTACTAGTGGATCAGGTCCCTGAATAGGTATCTACTAGTAGATCAGGTTCCTGACCAGATACCTACTAGTAGATCAGGTCCCTGAACAGGTACCTACTAGTAGATCAGGTCCCTGACCAGGTACCTACTAGTGGATCAGGTCCCTGACCAGGTACCTACTAATAGATCAAGTCCCTGACCAGGTACCTACTAGTGGATCAGGTCCCTGACCAGGTACCTACTAGTGGATCAGGTCCCTGACTAGGTATCTACTAGTAGATCAGGTTCCTGACCAGATACCTACTAGTAGATCAGGTCCCTGACCAGGTACCTACTAGTAGATCAGGTCCCTGACCAGGTACCTACTAGTGGATCAGGTCCCTGACCAGGTACCTACTAGTGGATCAGGTCCCTGACCAGGTACCTACTAGTGGATCAGGTCCCTGACCAGGTACCTACTAGTGGATCAGGTCCCTGACCAGGTACCTACTTGTGGATCAGGTCCCTGACCATGTACCTACTAGTAAATCAGGTCCCTGACCAGATACCTACTGGTAGATCAGGTCCCTGACCAGGTACCTACTAGTAGATCAGGTCCCTGACCAGGTACCTACTAGTGGATCAGGTCCCTGAGAAGGTACCTACTAGTGGATCAGGTCCCTGACCAGGTACCTACTAGTGGATCAGGTCCCTGACCAGATACCTACTAGTGGATCAGGTCCCTGACCAGGTACCTACTAGTAGATCAGATTCCTGACCAGGTACCTACTAGTGGATCAGGTCTCTGACCAGGTCACCAGTGATCAGGTCCTGAGGACTCTAGTGGATCATGTTCCTGACCAGGTACCTACAGTAGATCACGTCCCTGACCAGGTACTACTAGTGGATCAGTCCTGACCAGGTACTACTAGTAAATCAGGTCCCTGACCAGATACCTACTTAGGATCAGGTCCCTGACCAGGTACCTACTAGTAGATCAGTTCCCTGACCAGGTACCTACTAGTAGATCAGATCCTTGACCAGGTACCTACTAGTAGATCAAGTCCTTGACCAGGTACCTACTAGTGGATCAGGTCCCTGACCAGGTACCTATTAGTAGATCAGGTCCCTGACCAGGTACCTACTAATAGATCAGGTCCCTGACCAGGTACCTACCAGTAGATCACGTCCCTGACCAGGTACCTACTAGTAGATCAGGTCCCTGACCAGGTACCTACTAGTAGATCAGGTCCCTGACCAGGTACCTACTAGTGGATCAGGTCCCTGACCAGGTACCTACTAATAGATCAGGTGCCTGACCAGGTACCTACTAGTAGATCAGGTCCCTGACTAGGTACCTACTAGTAGATCAGGTCCCTGAACCAAATACCTACTAGTAGATCAGGTCCCTGACCAGGTACCTACTAGTGGATCAGGTCCCTGACCAGGTACCTACTAGTGGATCAGGTCCCTGACCAGGTACCTACTAGTAGATCAGGTCCCTGACCAGATACCTACTAGTAGATCAGGTCCCTGACCAGGTACCTACTAGTAGATCAGGTCCCTGACCAGGTACCTACTAGTGGATCAGGTGCCTGACCAGGTACCTACTAGTAGATCAGGTCCCTGACCAGGTACCTACTAGTGGATCAGGTCCCTGACCAGGTACGTACTAGTGGATCAGGTCCCTGACCAGGTACGTACTAGTAGATCAGGTCACGGACCAGGTACCTACTCCCTCTCGTTGTCCTGGTGGTGGTAACATCTCTGTTGTGTTGAGGATAATAATCCCCTTAGCTTGTGTTGTTTAGACTCTTGTTTTGGGTCGAGTCTACGATGGTGAGGCAGGACACACATCGTAACTCTGTTGACGAGACAATGTTTAGACTTAGTGATATTTAAAGGTTGTGTCGTGAAGACACTCTCTATATCTCTGGTCCCCAGTTCAACTTCTGACATACATTCTTCTGGCATCTACGCTCTGTCCTATTCGGGAAACTGGAATTTGCTGAAGTCAGTTTCAGTGATAATGGAACTTTATGCCTTTGTGGAGATATGTTGAAGGTCCATAGTTAGGGTCGTTTTTGGTCTCGTTGACACATTGTCTGAAGCTGCACTGCTCACTGCTGCTACCGCCATTACTCTCGTACGCATGAGTACATCTCATCATACAGAATAACTATGATTTATAACAAGTAGCTTATCACCTTAATTATACAAGTTATATTAACTATAATTATCACTAACTAGACACTTGTGTTAATAAAGATCTCAGCTTTGTATTTGGTTGTTTCTATTCGACAGTTGTGAGATCAAAAGTGTTGTTGAGAAGCCACTTTATTTTAAAAGATAACCAGACTACAATACTCTGGTAACCTGTTATGAAACCTGACACAAGCTGGATGCTGGATGCTGGATGCTGGATGCTAGATGCTGGATGCTAGATGCTGGATGCTGGATGCTGGATGCTAGATGCTGGATGCTGGATGCTGAATGCTGGATGCCGGATGCTGGATGCTAGATGCTGGATGCTGGATGCTGTGCGATGCTGATGCTGGATGCTGGATGCTGGATGCTGATGCTGATGCTGGATGCTGGATGCTGGATGCTAGATGCTGGATGCTGGATGCTGGATGCTGGATGCTGGATGCTAGATGCTGGATGCTGGATGCTGGATGCTAGATGCTGGATGCTGGATGCTATCATCACTGTCACCACTACGACCACTGTCACCACTATCATCACTGTCACCACTACGACCACTGTCACCACTATCATCACTGTCACCACTACGACCACTGTCACCACTATCATCACTGTCACCACTACGACCACTGTCACCACTATCATCACTGTCACCACTACGACCACTGTCACCACTATCATCACTGTCACCACTACGACCACTGTCACCACTATCATCACTGTCACCACTACGACCACTGTCACCACTATCATCACTGTCACCACTACGACCACTGTCACCACTATCATCACTGTCACCACTACGACCACTGTCACCACTACGACCACTGTCACCAGAAGGTTGTACTAGGTGGGAGTCTGGTTAATTAAAGGGTATACCAGGTGGTGAAGGCTGTCTGTCTGACAGACAGCTGGAGCTGCTGGTCACCAGCTGTTATAATGACAGGTGTCACCAGGTGGTCGCTCATTGGTTGACTCCAGGGAAGGGGGGAGGGGGGTTGTGTACTCACCTAGTTGTGGTTGTAGGGGTCTTGTCACAGATCGTTTATGGGCGGTATTACAGGTCGCAGGTGGCATGATGCAGGCTGCTGGGCATGGGTCGCAGGTGGCATGATGCAGGCTGCTGGGCATGGGTCGCAGGTGGCATGATGCAGGCTGCTGGGCATGGGTCGCAGGTGGCATGATGCAGGCTGCTGGGCATGGGTCGCAGGTGGCATGATGCAGGCTGCTGGGCATGGGTCGCAGGTGGCATGATGCAGGCTGCTGGGCATGGGTCGCAGGTGGCATGATGCAGGCTGCTGGGCATGGGTCGCAGGTGGCATGATGCAGGCTGCTGGGCATGGGTCGCAGGTGGCATGATGCAGGCTGCTGGGCATGGGTCGCAGGTGGCATGATGCAGGCTGCTGGGCATGGGTCGCAGGTGGCATGATGCAGGCTGCTGGGCATGGGTCGCAGGTGGCATGATGCAGGCTGCTGGGCATGGGTCGCAGGTGGCATGATGCAGGCTGCTGGGCATGGGTAGACACATCAAAATAATGTCTCCCACAAATCACAGCAGAGTGAGACGCATCTTACCCTCCACCAAAACATCTGAGATCTGTGATGCGCATTACCACTGCATGATCCCCCTCATGGGTTTAGTGCTCGGTTTTGATTGTAATAATAATTACAACGGCTTACCTAAACACCTCTACAACAACAATTGTCATCAAAGATTTGTTAAGTTATACCATGAATTAAGTAAAGATCTTAGACTTCACCTTACGAAACAGACAAAGCAAATACGATAGTAATTATGGACAAGGTAGATTATAGTGGACAAATAACATGTTATTAGGAGACTGGGGAACTTAGGTGGCTCTTAATTAATACACTTTACCATAGTTTACATACACCAGTCAATATTTGCTTTAACTCCTCGGAAAATATGGGTAATTATGTGAATTATCCAATAAAAAATAGGTTGATCAACGAAGACATTTATGCCTACACGAAGAAAACGCTTTAGGTAATGCTATAGAAAAAAAACCGTAACCAAACTGAGATTTTCGGTTAACTACTAACTAGGTTACGATCATTTTTGTTTTCTGGTTAATAAGAAACTTTTTCGCACAGGTTGCAAATATTAACAGTTTGTATTGCACAACCCGCTTAACTAATATTGTTGAAAATGGCATAAAATGCCAGCAAATTGAAGATTAATATACAAGCGTAGCAGTTGGGTGTCCTTATTGTTGTAGCCCATGATCCACACAGCGGCCCTCTACAGTCAAACACAAGCCAGCAGGTGTGCCACCAAAGTCAAGGTGATGTAATCAGTCCCCCAGTCCGGAGAAGAGTCCAGACCATGGAGCTCAACTCCTCTCTAGACCATTAAGCTCAACTCCTCTCCAGACCCTGGAGCTCAACTCCTCTCTAGACCATGGAGCTCAACTCCTCTCCAGACCATGGAGCTCAACTCCTCTCCAGACCATGGAGCTCAACTCCTCTCCAGACCATGGAGCTCAACTCCTCTCCAGACCATGGAGCTCAACTCCTATCCAGACCATGGAGCTCAACTCCTCTCCAGACCATGGAGCTCAACTCCTCTCCAGACCATGGAGCTCAACTCCTCTCCAGACCATATAGCTCAACTCCTCTCCAGACCATGGAGCTCAACTCCTCTCCAGACCATGGAGCTCAACTCCTCTCCAGACCATGGAGCTCAACTCCTCTCCAGACCATGGAGCTCAACTCCTCTCCAGACCATGGAGCTCAACTCCTCTCCAGACCATGGAGCTCAACTCCTCTCCAGACCATGGAGCTCAACTCCTCTCCAGACCATGGAGCTCAACTCCTCTCCAGACCATGGAGCTCAACTCCTCTCCAGACCATGGAGCTCAACTCCTCTCCAGACCATGGAGCTCAACTCCTCTCCAGACCATGGAGCTCAACTCCTCTCCAGACCATGGAGCTCAACTCTCTCCAGACCATGGAGCCAACTCCTCTCCAGACCATGGAGCTCAACTCCTCTCCAGACCATGGAGCTCAACTCCTCTCCAGACCATGGAGCTCAACTCCTCTCCAGACCATGGAGCTCAACTCCTCTCCAGACCATGGAGCTCAACTCCTCTCCAGACCATGGAGCTCAACTCCTCTCCAGACCATGGAGCTCAACTCCTCTCCAGACCATGGAGCTCAACTCCTCTCCAGACCATGGAGCTCAACTCCTCTCCAGGCTCAGGGACTCACCACCCTGAAGGGGCCCCACAACCCACTTTAGTCCACATTGCCTAAAAATTTTGGGTCTACTGTATGAGAAGGACTTTTTAAAAATAATAATAATATAGTCTAATTTAATACAAAATAATAGTTTAAATAAAAATTAAATGGTATTAAAGTATAATGTAGGCCTAGCCGTTGCTGGTTGCCAAGGTGACCATAACAGTAATAAAAAATATATATATATATATATATATATATATATATATATATATATATATATATATATATATATATATATATATATATATATATATATATATATCTTTTATTAACACATCGGCCGATTCCCACCAAGGAAGGGTGGCCCGAAAAAGAAAAACTGTCATCATCATTCACTCCATCACTGTCTTGCCAGAAGGGTGCTTTACACTACAGTTATAAAACTGCAACATTAACACCCCTCCTTCAGAGTGCAGACACTGTACTTCCCATCTCCAGGACTCAAGTCCGGCCTGCCGGTTTCCTGAATCCTTCATAAATGTTACTTTGCTCACACTCCAACAGCACGTCAAGTATTAAAACCATTTGTCTCCATTCACTCCTATCAAATACGCTCACACATGCTTGCTGGAAGTCCAAGCCCTCGCACACAAACCTCCTTTACCCCCTCCCTCCAACCTTTCCTAGGCCGACCCCTACCCCGCCTTCCCTCCACTACAGATTTATACACTCTCGAAGTCATTCTCTCTACATGTCCGAACCACCTCAACAACCCCTCCTCAGCTCTCTGGATAATAGCTTTGGTAATCCCGCACCTCCTCCTAATTTCCAAACTCCGAATTCTCTGCATTATATTCACACCACACATTGACCTCAGACATGACATCTCCACTGCCTCCAGCCTTCTCCTCGTTGCAACATTCATCACCCATGCTTCACACCCATATAAGAGTGTTGGTATAACTATACTCTCATACATTCCCTTTACTTCCATGGACAAAGTTCTTTGTCTCCACAGACTCCGAAGTGCACCACTCACCCTTTCCTCTCATCAATTCTATGATTCACCTCATCCTTCATAGACCCATCTGCTGACATGTCCACTCCAAATATCTGAATACATTCACCTCCTCCATACTCTCTCCTCCAATCTGATATCCAATCTTTCATCACCTAATCTTTTGTTATCCTCATCACCTTACTCTTTCCTATATTCACTTTCAATTTTCTTCTTTTACACACCCTACCAAATTCATCCACCAACCTCTGCAACTTCTCTTCAGAATCTCCCAAAAGCACAGTGTCATCAGCAAAAGCAACTGTGACAACTCCCACTTTGTATTTAATTCTTTATCTTTAACCCCACACCTCTTGCCAAGACCCTCGCATTCACTTCTCTACAACCCCATCTATAAATATATTGAACAACCACGGTGACATCACACATCCTTGTCTAAGGCCCACTTTTACTGGGAAATAGTCCCTTCCCTCCTACACACTCTAACCTGAGCCTCGCTATCCTCATAAAACTCTTCACTGCTTTCAGTAACCTACCTCCTATTCCATACACCTGCAACATCTGCCACATTGCCCCCTATCCACCCTATCATACGCCTTTTCCAAATCCATAAATCCCACAAAAACCTCTTTACCCTTATCCAAATACTGTTCACCTATATGTTTCACTGTAAACACTTGGTCTACACACCCCTACCTTTCCTAAAGCCCCTTGTTCATCTACTATCCTGCTTTCTGTCTTACTCTTAATTCTTTTAATAATAACTCTACCATACACTTTACCAGGTACACTCAACAGACTTATTCCCTATAATTTTTGCACTCTCTTTGTCCCTTTGCCTTTATACAAAGGAACAATACATGCTCTCTGCCAATCCCTAGGTACCTTACCCTCTTCTATACATTTATTAAATAATAGCACCAACCACTCCAAAACTATATCCCCACCTGCTTTTAACATTTCTATCTTTATCCCATCAATCCCAGCTGCATTACCCCCTTTCATTCTACCCACTGCCTCACGAACTTCCCCCACACTCACAACTGGCTCTTCCACACTCCTACAAGATGTTATTCCTCCTTGCCCCTATACACGAAATCACAGCTTCCCTGTCTTCATCAACATTTAACAACTCCTCAAAATATTCCCTCCATCTTCCCGATACCTCTAACTCTCCATTTAATAACTCTCCTCTCCTATTTTTAACTGTCACATCCATTTGTTCCCTAGACTTCCTCAACTTATTAATCTCACTCCAAAACTTTTTCTTATTTTCAACAAAATTTGTTGATAACATCTCACCCACTCTCTCATTTGCTCTCTTTTTACATTGCTTCACAACTCTCTTAACCTCTCTTTTTCTCTCCATATACTCTTCCCTCCTTGCATGACTTCTACAATCGCTCTTCTTCCCTCCCGCACCCACTCGCCTGTAACCACAAACTTCTGCTGAACACTCTAACATTACATTTTTAAATCTACCCCATACATATTCGACCCCATTGCCTACACTCTCACTAGCCCATCTATCCTCCAATAGTTGTTTATATCTTACCCTAACTGCCTCCTCTTTTAGTTTATAAACCTTCACCTCTCTTACTTACTGCTTCTAATTTCCTTGTATCCCATCTACCTTTTACTCCCACTTTAGCTATAACTAAAAAGTGATCTGATATATCTGTGGCCCCTCTATAAACATGTACATCCTGAAGTCTATTCAACAGTTTTTTATCTACCAATACGTAGTCCAACAAACTACTGTCATTACGCCCTACATCATATTTTGTATACTTATTTATCCTCTTTTTCTTAAAATATGTATTACCTATAACTAAACCCCTTTCTATACAAAGTTCAATCAAAGGGCTCCCATTATCATTTACACCTGGCACCCCAAACTTACCTACTACACCCTCTCTGCATGTTTCTCCCACTTTAGCATTTAGGTCCCCTACCACAATTACTCTCTCATTTGGTTCAAAAGTTCCTATACATTCGCTTAACATCTCCCAAAATCTCTCTCTCTCCTCTACACTCCTCTCTTCTCCAGGTGCATACACGCTTATTATGACCCACTTTTCGCATCCGACCCTTATTTTAATCCACATAATCCTTGAATTTACACATTTATATTCCCTCTTTTCCTTCCATAACTGATCCTTCAACATTATTGCTACCCCTTCCTTAGCTCTAACTCTCTCAGATACTCCTGACTTAATCCCATTTATTTCTCCCCACTGAAACTCGCCTACCCCTTCAGCTTTGTTTCGCTTAGGGCCAGAACATCCAACTTCTTTTCATTCATAATATCAGCAATCATCTCTTTCTTATCATCCGCACTACATCCACGCACATTCAGACAACCCAGTTTTATAAAGTTTTTCTTCTTCTCTTTCTTAGTAAATGTGTACAGGAGAAGGGGTTACTAGCCCATTGCTCCCGGCATTTTAGTCGCCTCATACGACACGCATGGCTTACGGAGGAAAGATTCTTTTCCACTTCCCCATGGACAATAGAGAAAATAAAAAGAACAAGAGCTATCAAGAAAAACCTAGATGTGTGTATGTATATATATGCATGTGTATGCCTGTGTAAGTAGAAGTAACTAGATATACCTGTTATCCAGTGTGTTTATGAGACAGAAAAAAGGCACCAGCAATCCTACCATCATGTAAAACAGTTTCAGGTTTTATAATACTGGAGTACACGTGTGTTAGTGTGTGCGTGTTTACTACCTTGTCGTTCTTTGAGGAAAAAGATGGGGGGGGGGGGGCGGTCGCTAGGCTACACAACTCTTCTGAAGATGTTTAAATAACTTACTAAATATTGTCAGGGTCACCCCCCCCCCTATCTTTCTGCTGGCACTCAAAGTTAGGGAGAGAGTGATGGTATAGCATACACCAGCAGGGCCAGACACTACGAGGCTTGACACAGCAAGCACAGGCGAGTGCCGTCGTCTGCACGGCACTGGAGGCTCCTGCTGGTGGCTTCTATCATCTCCTTCTCTTGTTAACTCCCTTCGTAGATGTTATCATGCATATAAAACTTGGTATTGTTGTCATCAAAGATTTGTTAAGTTATATCATGAATTAAGGAAAGATCTTGGTCAAGGTAGATTATAGTGGAAAGATAAACATTTTATTAGAAGACTGGGAATCTTAGGTGCCACTTAAGGTGCCAACCTTGACCCACTAAATATGATTGTGTCAACACTGCCGCCGGCACTAACCAGCTGATTGTTACCCTCCCTCACACACTGCCACTAAAATCACCCGCATTACACTTTAAATTATAAAATTCTTGACATTATTGAGACTGTAGAAAGGTGTCAGAGTGTTGTAGGTGTGTCCACTGATGCAGTTACGTACGATCACCGCTAATAATAACTTAGGACACCCACTACAACGCTAAATCCCGGGAGCAGTATTTAATAATACTGCTTCACGTGTGTGTGTGTGTGTACGCACGTAATTGTGGTTGCAGGGGTCGAGACTCAGCTCCTGGCCCCGCCTCTTCATTGATCGCTACTGGGTCCTCTCTCTCTCCCTGCTCTATGAGCTTTATCATACCTCGTCTTAAAGCTATGTATGGTTCCTGCCTCCACTACCTCACTTGCCACACTATTCCACTTCCTGACAACAACAACAACAAGAATAACAACAAGAACAGTAACAACAACAACAAGAGTAACAACAACAACAGTAACAACAACAACAAGAGTAACAGTAACAACAACAACAAGAGTAACAGTAACAACAACAACAACAGTAACAACAACAACAACAGTAACAACAACAATAACAACAGCAACAACAACAACAACAACAACAACAGTAACAGTAAGACAACAACAACAGTAACAGTAAGACAACAACAACAGTAACAGTAAGACAACAAAAACAAGAATAACAACAACAGTAACAACAACAACAGTAACAACAACAACAGTAACAACAACAACAAGAGTAACAGTAACAAAAACAAAAACAAAAACAAGAATAACAACAAGAGTAACAACGATAACAACAGCAACTACAAGAGTAACAACAACAACAACAACAACAACAGTACCAACAACAACAAGAGTAACAACAACAACAGTAACAACAACAACAACAGTCTGGCCTCAACTTCCTTCCAATTTACAACATCAATTAATCTTACTAATGAAAATTCCTCTCTTCACTCTCCATCGTTCCTTCATCCTTTCTCTCACTCTTCATCTCTTCTTCTCACCTACTATCCTTCTCTTCACTCTTCATCCTTTCTTCACTCCTCTTCACTTCTCTATCTCTTTCTCACTTTCTTCCTCCCTTCTCATCTCTTTCTCTCACTCCTTCTCATCTCTTCTCTCACCTTTCATCTGTTCTTTCATCTCTCTTCACTCCTTTCATCTCTCTATCCTTCACTCTCCTACTATCCTTCTCACCTTTCTCATCTCTTCTCTCACCCTTCTCTCTCTACCTCTCATCTTCTCTCTTCATCTCTTCTCTACTCTTCCTCTTCTACCTCTCCATTCTCTCTCTCACTTCTCTCTATCTCTTCTTCACTTTCTACTCTCTTCTTCTCTTCTTCACTCCTTCTTCTCTTCATCCTCCACTTCACTTCTGTCTCTCCATCTCTTCCTTTTCATTCTACTCTCCATTGTCCTTATCTCTTCTATCTTCTTTCTCACTTCTCCATTTGTCTCTTTTCTATTCTTTCTCTTCTACTTCTTCTATTTGTCTTTTCATCTCTCTTCTTCTATCTTCCTCTATTTGTCTCTTTTCTATCTCTTTCTCTCACTTTCATTTGTTCTTTCTTCTTTCTTCTCACTTTCTATTTGTCTCTTTTCACTCTCTCCATTGTTCTTTCTCATCTTTTCTTCTTCACCTACTCATATGTTCCTTTCATCTTTCTCTCTCACTTCCATTGTCTCTTCTATCTCTCTCACTCATCATCTGTTCCTTCTCATCCTCTTCTCCACTCTCTCCATTCTGTCCCTCTTCATCTTCTCTCCACTCCTCTCATCTGTCCTTTCATTTCACTCTAATCTCCATCTGTCTTTCATCCCTCTCCTCCTACCTTCCATCTGTCTTCTATCTCCTTCTCTCCACTTCCATCTTGCTCTTTCTCATCTCTTCTCTCTACTTCCATCTGTTCCTTCTCATCTCTGTCCTCTCACTTTTCTTATTTGTCTCCTTTCTATCTCTTTCCTCTACTATTCTCCATTTGTTCCTTTCTCATTCCTTTCTCCTACTTTCCATTGTTCCTTTTCATCTCTTTCTTCACTTTCTATTTGTCTTTTCATCTCTCTTCTTCTACTCAACTCCATTTGTTCTTTCTATTCTTTCTCTCACTTTCATTTGTTCTTCTCTATCTTTCTTCTACTTTATTTGTCCTTTCATTCTTTTCTTCACTTTTCTTTTCTTTTCTACTTCATTTTTTCCCTTTCTATTCTTTCTCTTCACTTCCAATTTATTTGTCTCTTTCTATCTTTCTCTTCTACTTTCCATTTGTCTCTTCTCTATCTCTTCTTCTACTTCTCATTTGTCTCTTTCTCACTTCTCATTGTCTCTTTCTCCTCTTCCATTTGTCCTTTTTTCACTCTCTATCTGTCTTTCTTCTCTTCTTTCACCCCTTTCTCATCTCTTCTTCACTCCTTCTCTATCTCTTTCTTCTACTTTCTCTATTGTTCCTTCTATTCACTTAATTCATTTTTTCTTTCATTCTTTCTTCTACTTTCATTCTGTTCTTTCTATCTCTTTCTCTCTACTTTCATTTGTCTCCTTTCATCTCTTTCTTCACTCTTCCATTTGTCTTCTATCTCTTCTTCAATTCCTCTATTCTTTCTTTTCACTTCATCTGTCTCTTTCATCTTCTCTCTTCACTCTAATTCCATTGTTCCTTCTCATACTTTTCGCTTCTCATTTTGTCCTTCCTGCTTCTTCATTTTCTGTTCTTTTCATTCTTTCTCTACTTCTCATTGTCTCCTTTCATCCTTTCCATTTCTCTCCATTTGTCCTTTTCTATCTCTCTTCTCCTCTCCATCGGGTCAACAATTATGGTGTAAGCCAATGCAACACTGACACAACACTGACACAATACTGACACAACACTGACACAACACTGAACAAACTGACACAATACTGACTCAATTGAAAAACACAAAACTGACACAAACTGACACAACACTGACACATGACACAACTGACACTGACACAACACTGCACAAACTGACAATCTGACACAAACTGACTCAAACTGACTCAACACTGACACAAACTGACACAACACTGACACAACACTGACACAACACTGACACAACACTGACAACACTGACACAAACTGACTCAACACTGACTCAACTCTGACACAACACTGACACAACACTGACACAAACTGACACAACACTGACACAACACTGACAAATACTTGACCAACATGACAAACATGACAACACTGACACAACACTGACTCAAACTGATCAATCCTGACACAACACTGACACAACACTGACAACACTGACACAACACTGACACAACATCTGACACAACACTGACACAACACTGACACAACATGACCAACACTGACAACACTGACACAACACTGACACAACACTGACACAACACTGACACAAACTGACACAACGACTGACACAACACTGACACAACGACTGACACAATCACTGACACAACACTGACATACAACACTGACACAATGACGACACAAATGACACAACACTGACACAACACTGACATCAACACTGACAAACACTGACACAATCACTGACAAACAGACAACTGACACAACACTGACCAACCTGACAACACTGACACAACACTGACACAACGCTGACACAACACTGACACAACACTGACACAACACTAGCTCTCTATATATGACGACATATGGGAGTACCTAACAACACACGGGAGTACTTAACAATAAATGGGAGTACCTAACAACACACGGGAGGATCTAACAACACATGGGAGTACCTAATAACACACGGGAGTACTTAACAACACACGGGAGTACCTAACAATAAATGGGAGTACCTAACAACACACGGGAGGATCTAACAACACATGGGAGTACCTAACAACACACGGGAGTACCTAACAACACATGGGAGTACCTGACAACACATGGGAGTACCTAACAACACACGGGAGGATCTAACAACACACGGGAGGATCTAACAACACACGGGAGTACCTAACAATACACGGGAGTACCTAACAACACATGGGAGTACCTGACAACACATGGGAGTACCTAACAACACACGGGAGTACCTAACAACACATGGGAGTACCTGACAACACATGGGAGTACCTAACAACACATGGGAGTACCTGACAACACATGGGAGTACCTAACAACACATGGAAGTACCTGACAACACATGGGAGTACCTAACAACACATGGGAGTACCTAACAACACATGGGAGTACCTAACATCACATGGGAGTACCTAACAACACATGGGAGTACATAACAACACACGGGAGTACCTAACAACACATGGGAGTTCATAACAACACACGGGAGTTCCTAACAACACACGGGAGGATCTTACAACACACGGGAGTACCTAACAACACACGGGAGTACCTAACAACACACGGGAGTACCTAACAACACACGGGAGCACCTAACAACACACGGGAGCACCTAACAACACACGGGAGTACCTAACAACACACGGGAGTACCTAACAACACATGGGAGTTCATAACAACACACGGGAGTTCCTAACAACACACGGGAGTACCTAACAACACACGGGAGGATCTAACAACACACGGGAGTACCTAACAACACACGGGAGCACCTAACAACACACGGGAGTACCTAACAACACATGGGAGTACCTAACAACACACGGGAGTACCTAACAACACATGGGAGTACCTAACAACACATGGGAGTACCTAACAACACATGGGAGTACATAACAACACACGGAGTACCTAACAACACACGGAGGATCTAACAACACACGGGAGTACCTAACAACACACAGGAGCACCTAACAACACATGGGAGTACCTACCAACACATGGGAGTACCTAACAACACACGGGAGTACCTAACAACACACGGGAGTACCTAACAACACACGGGAGTACCTAACAACACACGGGAGGATCTAACAACACACGGGAGTACCTAACAACACACGGGAGCACCTAACAACACACGGGAGTACCTAACAACACACGGGAGTACCTAACAACACACGGGAGTACCTAACAACACATGGGAGTACCTAACAACACATGAAAGTACCTAACAACACATGGGAGTACATAACAACACACGGGAGTACCTAACAACACACGGGAGCACCTAACAACACACGGAGTACCTAACAACACACGGGAGTACCTAACAACACACGGGAGTACCTAACAACACATGGGAGTACCTAACAACACATGGGAGTACCTAACAACACATGTGAGTACATAACAACACACGGGAGTACCTAACAACACACGGGAGGATCTAACAACACACGGGAGTACCTAACAACACACGGGAGCACCTAACAACACATGGGAGTACCTAACAACACATGGGAGTACCTAACAACACATGGGAGTACCTAACAACACACGGGAGTACCTAACAACACACGGGAGTACATAACAACACACGGGAGTACCTAACAACACACGGGAGTACCTAACAATACATGGGAGGATCTAACAACACACGGGAGTACATAACAACACACGGGAGTACCTAACAACACATGGGAGTACCTAACAACACACGGGAGCACCTAACAACACACAGGAGTACCTAACAACACACGGGAGTACCTAACAACACATGGGAGTACCTAACAACACACGGGAGTACCTAACAACACACGGGAGTACATAACAACACACGGGAGTACCTAACAACACACGGGAGGATCTAACAACACACGGGAGTACCTAACAACACACGGGAGTACCTAACAACACATGGGAGTACCTAACAACACAAGGGAGCACCTAACAACACATGGGAGTACCTAACAACACACGGAGTACCTAACAACACACGGAGTACCTAACAACACACGGAGTACCTAACAACACAGGGAGTACCTAACAACACACGGGAGCACCTAACAACACACGGGAGCACCTAACAACACACGGGAGTACCTAACAACACATGGGAGTACCTAACAACACACGGAAAACCTAACAACACATGGGAGTACCTAACAACACACGGGAGTACCTAACAACACATGGTAGTACCTAACAACACACGGGAGTACCTAACAACACACGGGAGTACCTAACAACACACGGGAGCACCTAACAACACACGGGAGTACCTAACAACACATGGGAGTACCTAACAACACACGGGAGCACCTAACAACACACGGGAGCACCTAACAACACACGGGAGTACCTAACAACACATGGGAGTACCTAACAACACACGGGAGCACCTAACAACACACGGGAGTACCTAACAACACATGGGAGTACCTAACAACACACGGGAGTACCTAACAACACATGGGAGTACCTAACAACACACGGGAGTACCTAACAACACACGGGAGTACCTAACAACACACGGGAGCACCTAACAACACACGGGAGTACCTAACAACACATGGGAGTACCTAACAACACACGGAGAACCTAACAACACACGGGAGCACCTAACAACACACGGGAGTACCTAACAACACATGGGAGTACCTAACAACACACGGGAGTACCTAACAACACACGGGAGTACCTAACAACACACGGGAGCACCTAACAACACACAAGAATACCTAACAACACATGGGAGTACCTAACAACACACGGGAGCACCTAACAACACACGGGAGTACCTAACAACACATGGGAGTACCTAACAACAACACACGGGAGTACCTAACAACACACGGGAGCACCTAACAACACACGGGAATACCTAACAACACATGAGAGTACCTAACAACACATGGGAGTACCTAACAACACACGGGAGTACCTAACAACACACGGGAGTACCTAACAACACACGGGAGCACCTAACAACACACGGGAGTACCTAACAACACACGGGAGTACCTAACAACACATGGGAGTACCTGACAACACATGGGAGTACCTAACAACACATGGGAGTACCTAACAACACACGGGAGCACCTAACAACACACGGGGGCACCTAACAACACACGGGAGTACCTAACAACACATGGGAGTACCTAACAACACATGGGAGTACCTAACAACACACGGGAGCACCTAACAACACACGGAGCACCTAACAACACACGGAGTACCTAACAACACATGGGAGTACCTAACAACACACGGGAGCACCTAACAACACACGGAGTACCTAACAACACATGGGAGTACCTAACAACACACGGAGTACCTAACAACACATGGGAGTACCTAACAACACACGGGAGTACCTAACAACACACGGAGTACCTAACAACACACGGAGCACCTAACAACACACGGAGTACCTAACAACACATGGGAGTACCTAACAACAACACACGGGAGAACCTAACAACACACGGGAGCACCTAACAACACACGGGAATACCTAACAACACATGGGAGTACCTAACAATACATGGGAGTACCTAACAACACACGGGAGTACCTAACAACACACGTGAGCACCTAACAACACACGGGAGTACCTAACAACACACGGGAGTACCTAACAACACACGGGAGTACCTAACAACACACGGGAGATACTCTTGACAGTCCAAGAAAAGACAATCAACCTCATACTATCACAAAGATCTTGGTTCTTCCTCACAATAAGACTTGCTAGACTTTCCTTCCCTTCTTAAGACTTTTAATATCACAGTTGTATTTAAGAATCTTGATATAGTATAAAAAAATCTTGATAAAAAATTTCCCACAAAATGGTGACGGATGTGTCTATAAGATTCCTTGTAAAATATGTCAGAGATTTTAACCATCCAATTGATTTTGAAAAGTCTGAGAAACACAGGTAAAAAGTCTTAATTCTTTGTTGGAGTAACAGGTGTTGTCACGCGACTGTGAGGTGTAGTCTTGTTGTAGTGACGTGATTGTGAGGTGTAGTCGTGTTGTAGTGACGTGATTGTGAGGTGTAGTCTTGTTGTAGTGACGTGATTGTGAGGTGTAGTCTTGTTGTAATGACGTGATTGTGAGGTGTAGTCTTGTTGTAGTGACGTGACTGTGAGGTGTAGTCTTGTTGTAGTGACATGATTGTGAGGTGTAGTCTTGTTGTAGTGACGTGATTGTGAGGTGTAGTCTTGTTGTAGTGACGAGACTGTGAGGTGTAGTCTTGTTGTAGTAACGTGACTGTGAGGTGTAGTCTTGTTGTAGTAACGTGATTGTGAGGTGTAGTCTTGTTGTAGTGACGTGACTGTGAGGTGTAGTCTTGTTGTAGTAACGTGATTGTGAGGTGTAATCTTGTTGTAGTGACGTGATTGTGAGATGTAGTCTTGTTGTAGTGACGAGACTGTGAGGTGTAGTCTTGTTGTAGTAACGTGACTGTGAGGTGTAGTCTTGTTGTAGTAACGTGATTGTGAGGTGTAGTCTTGTTGTAGTGACGTGACTGTGAGGTGTAGTCTTGTTGTAGTAACGTGATTGTGAGGTGTAATCTTGTTGTAGTGACGTGATTGTGAGATGTAGTCTTGTTGTAGTGACGAGACTGTGAGGTGTAGTCTTGTTGTAGTAACGTGACTGTGAGGTGTAGTCTTGTTGTAGTAACGTGATTGTGAGGTGTAGTCTTGTTGTAGTGACGTGACTGTGAGGTGTAGTCTTGTTGTAGTAACGTGATTGTGAGGTGTAATCTTGTTGTAGTGACGTGATTGTGAGATGTAGTCTTGTTGTAATGACGTGATTGTGAGGTGTAGTCTTGTTGTAATGACGTGATTGTGAGGTGTAGTCTTGTTGTAATGACGTGATTGTGAGGTGTAGTCTTGTTGTAATGACGTGATTGTGAGATGTAGTCTTGTTGTAGTGACGTGATTGTGAGGTGTAGTCTTGTTGTAGTAACGTGATTGTGAGGTGTAGTCTTGTTGTAATGCCGTGATTGTGAGGTGTAGTCTTGTTGTAGTGACGTGATTGTGAGGTGTAGTCTTGTTGTATTAACGTGATTGTGAGGTGTAGTCTTGTTGTAGTGACGTGATTGTGAGGTGTAGTCTTGTTGTAGTGACGTGATTGTGAGGTGTAGTCTTGTTGTAATGCCGTGATTGTGAGGTGTAGTCTTGTTGTAATGCCGTGATTGTGAGGTGTAGTCTTGTTGTAGTGACCTGATTGTGAGGTGTAGTCTTGTTGTAATGCCGTGATTGTGAGGTGTAGTCTAGTTGTAGTGACGTGATTGTGATGTGTAGTCTTGTTGTAGTGACGTGATTGTGAGGTGTAGTCTTGTTGTAGTGACGTGATTGTGAGGTGTAGTCTTGTTGTAGTGACGTGATTGTGAGGTGTAGTCTTGTTGTAGTGACGTGATTGTGAGGTGTAGTCTTGTTGTAGTGACGTGATTGTGAGATGTAGTCTTGACCCTTTATATGCTTTCCTGTTGGTGTTTTGTTTTTTATAGTTCCTTAATAATGTGAGAAGTCACGAAAGCGCTTGGAATTCCTCTATTTTAGTGGAGGGAAGGCGGGGTAGGGGTCGGC
>WNWK01007422.1:20000-30000 GCA_009830355.1 Cherax destructor | reverse complement strand
TATAGGATAGACAGCACTAGTCTATCCTCGGGAAGACAGTGACCTCAGTCTGTCCTCGTAGTATAGACAGTGACCTCAGTCTATCCTCGTAGGATGACAGTGACCTCAGTCTATCCTCGTAGGATAAATAGTGACCTCGTTTATCCTCTTAGGATGACAGTGACCTCAGTCTATCCTCGTAGGATAGACAGTGACCTCAGTTTATCTTTAGGATAGACAGGCCTGAGTCTATCCTCGTAGGATGACAGTGACCTCAGTCTTCCTCGTAATAGACAGTGACCTCAGTCTATCCTCGTAGGATGGACAGTGACCTCAGTCTATCCTCGTAGGATAGACAGTGACCTCAGTTTATCCTCGTAGGATAGACAGTGACCTCAGTCTATCCTCGTAGAATAGATAGTGACCTCAGTCTATCATAGGATAGACAGTGACCTCAGTGTATCCTCGTAGGATAAACAATGACCTCAGTCTATCCTCGTAGGATAGACAGTGACTCAGTCTATCCTCGTAGGATGACAGTGACCTCAGCATCCTCGTAGGATAGACAGTGACCTCAGTTTATCCTCGTAGGATAGACAGTGACCTCAGTCTATCCTCGTAGGATGACAGTGACCTCAGTTTTCCTCAGGATAGACAGTGACCTCAGTCTATCCTCGTAGGATAGACAGTGACCTCAGTCTATCCTCGTAGGATAGACAGTGACCTCAGTTTGTCCTCGTAGGATAGACAGTGACCTCAGTCTATCCTCGTAGGATAGACAGTGACCTCAGTCTATCCTCGTAGGATAGACAGTGACCTCAGTCTATCCTCGTAGGATAGACAGTGACCTCAGTTTGTCCTCGTAGGATAGACAGTGACCTCAGTCTATCCTCTAGGATAGACAGTGACCTCAGTCTATCCTCGTAGGATAGACAGTGACCTCAGTCTATCCTCGTAGATAGACAGTGACCTCAGTCTATCCTCGTAGGATAGACAGTGACCTCAGTCTATCCTCGTAGGATAGACAGTGACCTCAGTTGTCCTCGTAGGATAGACAGTGACCTCAGTCTATCCTCGTAGGATAGACAGTGACCTCAGTTGTCCTCGTAGGATAGACAGTGACCTCAGTCTATCCTCGTAGGATAGACAGTGACCTCAGTCTATCCTCGTAGGATAGACAGTGACCTCAGTCCATCCTCGGATAGACAGTGACCTCAGTCTTCCTCGTAGGATAGACAGTGACTCAGTCTATCCTCGTAGGATAGACAGTGACCTCAGTCTATCCTCGTAGGATAGACAGTGACCTCAGTTTGTCCTCGTAGGATAGACAGTGACCTCAGTCTATCCTCTTAGGATAGACAGTGACCTCAGTCTATCCTCGTAGGATAGACAGTGACCTCAGTCTATCCTCGTAGGATAGACAGTGACCTCAGTCTATCCTCGTAGGATAGACAGTGACCTCAGTCTATCCTCGTAGGATAGACAGTGACCTCAGTCTATCCTCGTAGGATAGACAGGACTCAGTCTATCCTCGTAGGATAGACAGGACCTCAGTCTATCCTCGTAGGATAGACAGTGACCTCAGTTTGTCCTCGTAGGATAGACAGTGACCTCAGTCTATCCTCGTAGGATAGACAGTGACCTCAGTTTGTCCTCGTAGGATAGACAGTGACCTCAGTCTATCCTCGTAGGATAGACAGTGACCTCAGTCTATCCTCGTAGGATAGACAGTGACCTCAGTCCATCCTCGTAGGATAGACAGTGACCTCAGTCTTTCCTCGTAGGATAGACAGTGACTTCAGTCTATCCTCGTAGGATAGACAGTGACCTCAGTCCATCCTCGTAGGATAG
This sequence comes from Cherax destructor, assembly GCA_009830355.1. NCBI lineage: Eukaryota > Metazoa > Arthropoda > Malacostraca > Decapoda > Parastacidae > Cherax > Cherax destructor. The sequence continues at coordinate 28,170 of WNWK01007422.1, read as the reverse complement.
ACAGTGACCTCAGTCCATCCTCGTAGGATAGACAGTGACCTCAGTCTTTCCTCGTAGGATAGACAGTGACCTCAGTCTATCCTCGTAGGATAGACAGTGACCTCAGTCCATCCTCGTAGGATAGACAGTGACCTCAGTCTTTCCTCGTAGGATAGACAGTGACCTCAGTCTATCCTCGTAGGATAGACAGTGACCTCAGTCCATCCTCGTAGGATAGACAGTGACCTCAGTCTTTCCTCGTAGGATAGACAGTGACCTCAGTCTATCCTCGTAGGATAGACAGTGACCTCAGTCCATCCTCGTAGGATAGACAGTGACCTCAGTCTATCCTCGTAGGATAGATTTCTGATACATGGGATTAACTTTGTTATCCTTCTTTGTACGATTTCCAGAGCATTTATGTCCAGAACTGTGCAGCATTTATGTCCAGAACTGTGCAGCATTTATGTCCAGTACTGTGCAGCATTTATGTCCAGAACTGTGCAGCATTTATGTCCAGAACTGTGCAGCATTTATGTCCAGAACTGTGCAGCATTTATGTCCAGAACTGTGCAGCATTTATGTCCAGAACTGTGCAGCATTTATGTCCAGAACTGTGCAGCATTTATGTCCAGAACTGTGCAGCATTTATGCCCAGAACTGTGCAGCATTTATGTCCAGAACTGTGCAGCATTTATGTCCAGAACTGTGCCGCAATTATGTCCAGAACTTTGCAGTATTTATGTCCAGAACTGTGCAGCATTTATGTCCAGAACTGTGCAGCATTTTTGTCCAGAACTGTGCAGCATTTATGTCCAGAACTGTGCAGCATTTATGTCCAGAACTGTGCCGCAATTATGTCCAGAATTGTGCAGTATTTATGTCCAGAACTGTGCAGGATTTATGTCCAGAACTGTGCAGCATTTATGTGAATAATACAACTACATCTACAACAAGTAATAGTAATAATAATAATAATAATAATAATAATAATAATAATAATAATAATAATAATAATAATAATAATAATTATAATAATTATAATAATACTAATTTATGCAACTGGGAAGGGTGTCCTGGCTTCCCTGTCCCATTACCTGTGCTCCCCCACTACCTGTCCTCTTCCCCTACTACCTGTGTAACCCCTCCCCTCCCCCTCCCCTTACCCCTAAATACCTGCATAATTAATAAAGGGTTGAGACTCTCTCTCCATCCCTCCCTCCCTTCTCTCTCTCTCTCTCTCTCTCTCTCTCTCTCTCTCTCTCTCTCTCTCTCTCTCTCTCTCTCTCTCTTTCTCTCTCTCCTCCCTCCACTCCAACCCCCTCCCTCCCATTCACCTGTCTCTCTGATTGATATTGATTCCACACCTTGTCCTACGCACTTCATTTGCCCCTCTCTCCCTCTCTCTCTCTCCCTCTCTTTCTCCCTCTCTTTTCTCTCCCTCTCTCACCTCAATCTCCCCCTCTCTCTACCCTCTCCCTATCTTTCGTCTTTCTCTCTCTCCTCTCTCTCTCTCTCTCTCCTCTCTCTCTCTCTCTCTCTCTCTCTCTCTCTCTCTCCCCATCGCTCTCCCTCTCTCTCCTCTCTCCCTTTTCAACCCTCTCATCTCTTCCTCCTTATCTCTCTGTTCTCTGTACACCTCTAAAATATAACAGATACCATTGGACAGCATTGATGCTTCATCATTGATAACAAGAGTACCATTGATGATCTCTGAAGTTATCATTGATAACAAGAGTACCATTGATGATCTTTGAAGTTATCATTGATAACAAGAGTACCATTGATGATCTCTGAAGTTATCATTGATAACAAGAGTACCATTGATGATCTCTGAAGTTATCATTGATAACAAGAGTACCATTGATGATCTCTGAAGTTATCATTGATAACAAGAGTACCATTGATGATCTCTGAAGTTATCATTGATAACAATACTGATGATCTGAGCATGATAACAAATCCATTGATGACTGTTGATCTTTAAAGTACCATGAGAGTTAGTTATCATTGATAACAAGAGTACCATTGATGATCTCTGAAGTTATCATTGATAACAAGAGTACCATTGATGATCTCTGAAGTTATCATTGATAACAAGAGTACCATTGATGATCTCTGAAGTTATCATTGATAACAAGAGTACCATTGATGATCTCTGAAGTTATCATTGATAACAAGAGTACCATTGATGATCTTTGAAGTCATCATTGATAACAAGAGTACCATTGATGGACTTTAGAAGTTATCGATTGATAACAAGAGTACCATTGATGATCTCTGAAGTGTATCATATTTAACAAGAGTACCATTGATGATCTCTGAAGTTATCATTGATAACAAGAGTACCATTGAGGATCTTTGAAGTCATCATTGATAACAAGAGTACCATTGATGATCTTTGGAAAAGTCATCATTGATAACAAGAGTACCATTGATTGGATCTTTAGAGTCATACTTGAGTAAATAACGAGTACCATTGATGATCTCTGAAGTTATCATTATAACAAGAGTACCATTGATGATCTCTGAAGTCATCATTGATAACAAGAGTACCATTGATGATCTTGAAGTCATCATTGATAACAAGAGTACCATTGATGATCTTTGAAGTCATCATTGATAACAAGAGTACCATTGATGATCTTTAAGTCATCTATTGATCACATCAAGAGTACCATTGATGATCTTTGAAGTCATCATTGATAACAAGAGTACCATTGAGGATCTTTGAAGTCATCATTGATAACAAGAGTACCATTGATGATCTTTTGGAGAGTCTATCATTGATAACAAGAGTACCATTGATGATATCATCTGTAGGTTATCATTGATAACAAGAGTACCATTGATGATCTTTGAAGTCATCATTGATAACAAGAGTACCATTGATGATCTTTGAAGTCATCATTGATAACAAGAGTACCATTGAGGATCTTTGAAGTCATCATTGATAACAAGAGTACCATTGATGATCTCTTGGACAGTATATCATTAATGATAACAAGAGTACCATTGATGATCTTTGAAGTCATCATTGATAACAAGAGTACTATTGATGATTTTTGAAGTCATCATTGATAACAAGAGTACCATTGATGATTTTGAAGTCATCATTGATAACAAGAGTACCATTGATGATCTTTGAAGTCATCATTGATAACAAGAGTACCATTGATGATCTTTGAAGTCATCATTGATAACAAGAGTACCATTGATGATCTTTGAAGTCATCATTGATAACAAGAGTACCATTGATGATCTTTGAAGTCATCATTGATAACAAGAGTACCATTGATGATATCAGAAGTCATCATTGATAACAAGAGTACCATTGATGACCTCTGAAGTCATCATTGATAACAAGAGTACCATTAATGACATGAGAAGTCATCATTGATAACAAGAGTACCATTGATGATCTCTGAAGTCATCATTGATAACAAGAGTACCATTGATGATCTCTGAAGTCATCATTGATAACAAGAGTACCATTGATGATCTTTGAAGTCATCATTGATAACAAGAGTACCATTGATGATCTTTGAAGTCATCATTGATAACAAGATTACCATTGATATCCTTTGAATTTATCATCATTGATGACATAATTGATGTTATTAATAGATGTTATTTACAGGCCCCCAAATCTTGATAGGGAGTGCAGTAAACTTCTATGGGATGAAATTCGAAAGGCATCTACATATGAAAATGTTGTAGATGAATGGTTCAGAGAACCAACAAGTTATATATTAGACACATATGCAACACTTGGGTATCTTTATTGAGGAAACGTTTTGCCACACAGTGGCTTCATCAGTCCAATACAAAGTAGAAAGGTGTAAGAAGAGGAGGAGTTTGAGGTAATCAGTCCCTCGGCCTGGAGTCGATGTGTTCAGTCCATCAATCTTGTAGGAATACAGCACAGGGTCGTAGAGGTTGCTTATATACTGTAGTCAGGTGAGGTGAAGCAGCAGGCGGCGGGGTCATAGTGGTACCATCCACTAGTCGAAGTAGGTCTTCGTCCAAAGGTTGGACAAGTGTTAAAGACTACAGTATATAAGCCACCTCTACGACCTTGTACTGTATTCCTACAAGATTGATGGACTGAACACATCGACTCCAGGCCGATGGATTGATTACCTCAAACTCCTCCTCTCTTTACACCTTTCTGCTTTGTATGGACTGATGAAGCCACTGTGTGGCAAAACGTTTCCTCAATAAATATACCCAAGTGTTGCATATGTGTCTAATTTATGAAAATGTTGTGCTAATGGGAGATTTCAACTTTAGACAAATTGACTGGAGCAATTTGACAGGAAATTTAGAGTCAAGTGACTTTCTTGATACGATTCAGGATTGTTTTTTGAAACAGTTTGTGACAGAACCAACTAGAGGAAATAACCTGCTAGACTTGGTTCTTGCCAGCAGGGAATCGCTAATTAATAATCTTGAGGTTAATGATGAGCTTGGGGAAAGTGATCACAAATCACTCAGTTTTAATATATCATGTAATTACCCTAATAATGGCAATCAAGTCTCTGTCCCTGACTTCCGCCTGGCTGATTTCATAGGACTGAAAAATTACCTGAGTAGGCTGAACTGGAATGACCTGACAGTGGGTCAGGTAGGTGGTGATTGCCAATATGACGTTTTCCAGAGAATAGTTCTAGCTGCTCAGACAACTTATGTTCCTAATAGGGAAATCAGATCAAACAAAAATGATCCTAAATGGATGAACAATAGATTAAAACATCTCATTGGTCAAAAGAGAGGCATATATAGGCGAATCAAAAGAGGAGAGGGGCAATTAAGTAATCAATATATTCAGTTAAAGAGAAAAATAAAAAAGGGAATAAGAAAAGCAAAAAGAGACTATGAGGTTAAAGTTGCAAGAGAATCGAAGACTAACCCAAAAGGATTTTTTCAGGTATACAGAAGTAAGATTAGGGACAAGATAGGCCCACTTAAAAGTTACTCAGGTCAGCTCACCGTCGTCAGTGATAAGGAAATGTGTAGAATTTTTAACACTTACTTCCTCTCAGTTTTTACACAGGAAGATACTAGCGATATTCCAGAAATAATAAATTATGTAGAACAGGACGATAGTAAACTATGCACGATTAGGGTCACAAGTGACATGGTCCTTAGACAAATAGATAAATTGAAACCTAACAAATCCCCAGGCCCTGATGAACTGTATGCAAGGGTTCTAAAGGAATGTAAAGAAGAACTTAGCAAACCGTTGGCTAATATTTTCAACATATCACTGCAAACTGGCATAGTGCAGATAAGTGGAAAATGGCAAATGTAATACCTATTTTCAAAGCAGGTGACAGGTCCTTAGCTTCGAACTATAGACCAATAAGCCTAACCTCCATAGTGGGAAAATTTATGGAATCAATAATTGCCGAGGCAATTCGTAGCCATCTTGAAAAGCATAAATTAATCAATGAATCTCAGCACGGTTTTACAAAAGGGCGTTCCTGCCTAACAAATTTAATAACTTTTTTCACTAAGGTATTTGAGGAGGTAGATCATGGTAATGAATATGATATTGTGTATATGGACTTCAGTAAGGCTTTTGATAGAGTCCCACTTCAGAGACTATTGAGGAAAATTAAGGCACACGGAATAGGAGAAATTTTTTCCTGGATAGAGGCATGGTTGACAAATAGGCAGCAGAGAGTTTGCATAAATGGGGATAAATCAGAGTGGGGAAGTGTCACAAGCGGTGTTCCACAGGGGTCAGTATTGGGCCCCTTGTTGTTCACAATCTACATAAACGACATAGATGAGGGAATAAATAGCGACATAAGAAGTTTGCCGATGACACCAAAATAGGCCGTCCATTCATTCAAATGAGGACATTAGAGCACTCCAGGAAGATTTGAATAGACTGATGCAGTGGTCGGAGAAGTGGCAGATGCAGTTTAATATAGATAAATGCAAAGTTCTAAATAATGGACAGGACAATAACCATGTACATATAAACTAAATAATTAGATCTTAATACTACTGATTGCGAAAAGGATTTAGGAGTTCTGGTTAGCAGTAATCTAAAACCAAGACAGCAGTGATAAGTGTTCGCAATAAAGCGAACAAATCCTTGGCTTCATATCAAGAAGCATAAATAATAGGAGTCCTCAGGTTGTTCTTCAACTCTATATATCCTTGGTTAGGCCTCATCTAGATTATGCTGCACAGTTTTGGTCACCGTATTACAGAATGGATATAAATGCTCTGGAAAACGTACAAAGGAGGATGACTAAGTTGATTCCATGTATCAGAAATCTTCCCTATGAGGATAGACTGAGGGCCCTGAATCTGCACTCTCTAGAAAGACGTAGAATTAGGGGGGATATGATTGAGGTGTATAAATGGAAAACAGGAATAAATAAAGGTGATCTACATAGCGTGCTATAAATATCTAGTATTGACAGGACTCGCAGCAATGGCTTTAAGTTGGATAAATTCAGATTCAGGAAGGATATAGGAAAGCATTGGTTTTGGTTGCGGGTGGGTGTGAGTTGGTCCTGACTAGCTTGTGCTACTAGGTCAGATGCCGGGGGATTGTCTTAAGCCGGTGGGAGACTTGGACTTGCCTCTCATGGGCCAGTAGGCCTGGTGCAGTGTTCCTTCTTTCTTATGTTCTTCTTATAATATTATTGTTGATATTTTTATCGATGTTGAGTCACAACATCTTGGAGCAATATCTGCGATGGTACAACATCTTGGAACAATATCTGCGATGGTACAACATCTTGGAACAATATCTGGGATGGTACAACATCTTGGAACAATATCTGGGATGGTACAACACCTTGGAACAATACCTGGGATGTTACAACACCTTGGAACAATACCTGGGATGGTACAACACCTTGGAACAATACCTGGATGGTACAGCACCTTGGAACAATACATGGGATGGTACAACACCTTGGAACAATTCCTGGGATGTTACAACACCTTGGAACAATATCTGGGATGGTACAGCATCTTCGAACAATATCTGGGATGGTACAACATCTTGGAACAATATTTGGGATGGTACAACACCTTGGAACATTATCTTGGATGATACAACACCTTGGAACAATATCTGGGATGGTACAACATCATAGAAAAATGCATGGTATGGTACAACTCCTTGGAACAATACCTGCTATGTTACAACACCTTGGAACAATACCTGGGATGGTACAGCACCTTGGAACAATACGTGGGATGGTACAACACCTTGGAACAATTCATGGGATGGTAAAACACCTTGGAACAATACCTGGGATGTTACAACACCTTGTAGCAATATCTGCCATGGTACAACATCATGAAACAATACCTGGGATGGTACAACACCTTGGAACAATATATGGGATGGTACAACACCTGGGAACAATACCTGGGATGGTACAACATCATAGAACAATGCATGGGATGGTACAACTCCTTGGAACAATACCTGCTATGGTACAACACCTTGGAACAATACCTGGGATGTTACAACACCTTGGAACAATACCTGGGATGGTACAGCACCTTGGAACAATACGTGGGATGGTACAGCACCTTGGAACAATTCATGGGATGGTAAAACACCTTGGAACAGTACCTGGGATGTTACAAGACCTTGTAACAATATCTGGGATGGTACAACATCATGGAACAGTACCTGGGATGGTACAACACCTTGGAACAATACATGGGATGTTACAACACCTTGTAACAATACCTGGGATGGTACAACACCTTGGAACAATATCTGTGATGGTACAACACCTTGGAACAATACCTGGGATGGTACAACACCTTGGAACAATACCTGGGATGGTACAACACCTTGGAACAATATCTGGGATGGAACAACACTTTGGAACAATACCTGGGATGTTACAACTACCTTGGAACAATATCTGGGATGGAACAACACTTTGGAACAATACCTGAATGGAACAACATATTGGAACAATGCCTAGGATGAAACATCTTGGAACAATACCTGGAATGGTACAACACCTTGGAACAATACCTGGGATGAAACAACATCTTGGAACAATACTTGGGATGAAACAACATCTTGGAACAATACCTAGGGATGGTACAACATCTTGGAACAATATCTGGGATGGAACAATTTACAAAGAAATCGTACTTTAGAACAAAAGTCAACGTTTCGAGCCATTCTGGA